>APFE030263631.1:11476-157928 GCA_000404065.3 Pinus taeda
ACCATCTTCTGCTTTGAGAAAGGTGACCCTGACATTTTCTCCTCCTCACTCCGGCAAATCCTCCCCAACTCAAATGACTTCTCCTGTCTCGAAACTGTTTCAGATAAATATCACTGTCTCTCCTCAGCAATCTGGGAGTCGGTGCTCCGATCCTTCCCCCACTCCTTTCGGACCTCCTCGACCTCCTGCAAGACAGGTACTTCCCCTATGAACAAATGGTACGATACAGAGTGTAAACTCCTCCACCAGGATCTCCGCCATGCCTTCCGTCAGTCCCTTCCCCCTTATTCTGCCATCCAAAAGAACTATCGTCGCCTCCTCCGCCACAAAAAAAGACAATTCATCTCCCAACAAAGAAGGGAGCTGTCCGCCCTTCTTACCCATTCCCCTAAGCAATTCTGGGGTAAGATCCTCCCCCGGCGTTCTCCCCCTCCCGCTGATCTCGACCCGATTTCCATGTTCTCTCACACCTCTCGTCTTTATGACATTCCCGGACAGTCCCAGATACAAGTCATATCTCCTCCCCTATCCTGCCACCTATTCACCGACAAAGATGTCAGAGAAGCCATCTGGGCAATGAATAGCAGCAAAGCGGCGGATGAAGAAGGCTTCCAAGCCGAATTTTTCAAGCATGGCCTACGACCCCTAGTTGGGTACCTGGCTGATCTTTTCAACCATGTAGTCCGAGATGGGTTCCCCCCCATATGGTCCCATCATATTATATACCCCATCCATAAGTCAGGGAATACCTCGGACCCCAACAACTACAGGACAATTATGGTGGGCCACACATTCTCCAAACTCTATGCCACTATTCTTCACAGAAAACTTTCCAGAGATTTCGAAGAAAGAGATCTCAGAGCCAGAAGCCAAGCAGGTTTCAGACCAGATCACCAGACCATTGACCACATCTTTACACTCCGTGCTGTGATCGAGGAAGCACGCCACCGGTCCTCGAAGGTATATTGCTGCTTTGTAGACTTCCGGAAGGCTTTTGATTCAGTTCCGAGAGAGGATCTTCTTCAGCGACTCAAAGACATCAGTACCTCACACTCCCAGCTGACTGCTGTTATGCGTCTTTACGAGTCTGTACTGGGTCGTCTTCGCACTGTAGGGGGGCTATCTAAATTCATCCGGAGCACGATTGGAGTCAAGCAGGGGTGTCCTCTCTCCCCCACCCTTTTTGGGATTTATATTGATGAGCTCGAAGCCTTTTTACGAGAACACATACAGGAGTCTGACGGTTGCTATCTTCATCATGTCTTGATCTGTATCTTACTTTTTGCAGATGACATTGCACTTATATCTTCATCACCAGAAGGGCTCCAGAGACAGTTGGATGCATTAGCACTATTCTGCGATCTACGGAAATTGACAGTGAACCTGGGTAAAACGAAAGTAATAGTCTTCAATGGGACGAAGAAGTCTCAGGATCTCCAGTTCCTCTTCAAGGGAAAGGCAGTGGAGATTACCAATAACTACACATACTTGGGAGTACAGTTTTCGGGCCCCCGATTCAGTATGCGGCCAGCTCTGCAACCTCGGATCAATAAGGGGTATGGCTCTCTAGCCATATTGGAGAGACAATGTTTTCGCCATCACTTCCAGGACATCTCGTCAAAGTTGAGCCTTATGGACACCTTGATCCGACCCACAATCTTGTACGGATCGGAAATTTGGGGCCCTTCCTTGCTGGAGTCAAATTGGGCGGCAGTTGAAAGAGTCCAAACCCTTCTCCTCCGACGAATTATTCGCTGCAAAGGTACTATCCCACATCAAATCATTCTGGCCAAGTTTGGTGCACAGCCCTTCCGCTTTGAGACAGCGTTCAGACTGGTCTCCCTTCTCCACCGAGTCCGGATCTTCGCAGACACTTTGAAAGGACGTGACAGATACCCTTATCTAGCCTACTGCTCTTCTGAGGACATCGACCGCACACAACCAGGGAAAACCAAATGTTGGTATACAGGGGTCTCAAAGTTCCTCAAAGCAGTAGGACTCCACATAGACCACCTCCCCCCCTTTCAGTACTCCTTGAACGCCCCCAGGGGACTCCCCCCCAAGCAGGAACTCAATAAAATCATCAAGGAAGACATTTACAGACAGTTTATCCAGGTCACATGGACTAACCCCCCGGAGGAGTTACGTCCGAAAATGGCTTTCTATGCAGAACACTTTTTGATTATCAGAAACGGGCTTATAGTTCGCCCCCAGTATACACTTCGACATTGGATGCATGCTCTCCGGATTCCCCTCGGACAGTTCAGAGTTGGATCACACAGGCTTCGGGTAGAAACAGACCACCAGATAGAGAGAGTTGATAGGATTTGCCGGCTATGCCATACACATGAGGTGGAAAACGAATGGCACTTCATTTTCGGGTGTCCGATATATTATGAGATCAGAGGTCGCTTTCACTGTTTATTCAGAGGACCAAATACTCTTTCCAGCTTCTTCAACTACACGGACCAGAGATGTGTCGCACTCTACATCCAGGAGACTCTTAAGCATCGAGAGCAGATCCTTCAGCCTCCTGACCGACCCAACACTACTCGTCAGATCACCTCTTTCTTCAGTACACTTCCTTCAGCCCGTGGAGTTAAGAGATCAACCAGCGAAGATACCGATCAGACATGTTCACATATATCGGCAAACCCTTGTTCAGCTAAGAGGAGAAGCCCCTTGCAGACGAGGACCCAGCAGCAGAACCGCACCAGACATCTCCCCGCGAGGCAGCCCAGGATCTTAAGATCACGAAGACAGCACAATGGGAGGCAACCAGTGACCACTATGTCAAGACAGCAAACCTTACTGAACTACCCACAGTTCTCCTCTCTCAACCTCGGATGTTAGGAGAATCGAACTCCTACATTCGCGTCCCCAGGGTCTTCTTCACCGGTGACCCTGCGACGCAGTCTAGAGATCAGTCGGCGAGGCCGGGTTCGGAGCTCCATACGCTCATCCCAACCCGCCTAGTCTTTATATTTTTCTGTCTTCCTTTCCTTCAGTACTTGTCTTTATAAGGAAACCATTTGGTTCTCCTACTGGGCACGACCCCACTTCTTTGTAACCGACAGTCCCTTTGACCTACTTTGTGGTCATTCGTTGGACATTAATAAAATTATCTTATCTTATCTTATCTTTCAGCACATGAAAATATAAGTGACTTCCAAAAATTCTAAAATGAGAGACATCGAGTTTCTTACGAATGTTGGGAGTCTTGGAGTCCAATTCTTGATGAGGGCATCGGTTTTGAACATACACGGCGATATTTGCAGCTTCAACCCATAGGAACTTCGGAAGGCCTTGATCATGAAGCATGGAACAAATTGCTTCTACAATAGAGCGAGTCTTCCTTTCAGCCACACCATTCTGCTCAAGAGTGTATGGCGTTGTAGTCTCCCTCTTAATGCCAGCTTCTCTGCAATAATCTTGGAATTCGTTGGATTTGTACTCGATCCCATTATCCGTCCTCAATATCTTGATTTTCTTCTCGGATTCGTTTTCGATCAAGGCTTTGAAGTGTCGGAACCAGGTGAAAACTTCATCCTTCTTCTTCAAGAAGTAGATCCAGGTCTTGCGAGAATAATCACCCATAAGGTGAGATAATATAAGTATCCTCCCAAAAAGCTTATGGGCATCATACCAGATATGTCGGAGTGGATCAATTGCAATATATCTATGGTCTTGCTATTACTCGAGGGGAATGGTCCCCTTGTAAGTTTTCCTTCGGCACATTCCAGACATACACCTTCATGCTCTACTTTGAACTCGGGCATACCTGTCACCATCTGTCTCACATCGGTTAGGGCCTTATAATGAAGATGGGCAAATCGTCGGTGCCATAGTTCAAATTGCAGAGATGTGTCGCAAGACATGGCTCCCAATAGACTTACCTCCAACTTTATACAAAGTGTCAACCCTGAACCCAAGAGTAAAAGCATCTTTAAAATTTCTTTTCCAAACACGTACCTTTCCATCGATAAAAGCAACCTTGAATCCTTTGTCTTCCATTGTTGAAATGGACACTGGGTTCTTCTTGAGATCAAGCACATATAGTACTTCTTGCAAATGAATAGTGTTACCTTGATTGAATTGAAGGGTAACATTCTCTACTCCCTTTACGGGATAGGTGGCATCGTCTCCAAGGATGATCTCCAAGTTTGTCTCCTTTTCTATCAGATTAGAGAGGGCTTCCTTGTATCCGGTGAAGTGCCTTGAAACACCACTGTCAATAAGCCAATTCCCAAAGTGTCTAGAGGAGAGGTAGTGGAGAGGGTCGATATAAGATAGTACTATTTTTGCTTATTGTTAACAACATTTGATTCTTCATACCTGGAGTTCCTTGATTTCTTGGAGGGTTGACCATTTCCTTCATGTCCCGCATTCCTTTTTCCTTTGCCATTTGACCTGCCATTCCTTTTGATCGTTGTTGTTGAAGTTTCCCCTGGAGTTGTTATGATAGTCATCATCTCGAGGTGTATCCCTTCTATTAGGACAATCCCTTACATAGTACCCAAACATATTGCAAACAAAGCATCTTCCCTTTCTTCCATTTTTCAATCCCGATCTTCCTTGACTTTGCTTCTTTGAACCTGCATTGTTCTTCCTCTTGGCATGAGCAGAGAATGCAGTGGGGTTGCTTCTATTAGAAGGCATTTCTTGCTCCACCATTCTTATTTCTTCTTGAATGGATCTCGTTAAATATAGTGGTTCTAAATACATACCACTCAAGTGAGAGTCCTCCAAGGGTGGTGAGAGTAAGTTCCCTGTCAGGAATGGTTTCTCCAATCGAGAGTAGATCATTCTTGACCTCAGTAATCCTCAACAAATAGGATTGAATATCCTCGTCCTTTCCCTTCTTAATATCCTTCAACTTATTCTTGAGAAATAGAATTTGATTAGCATTACTAACCTTGAACATGCCAACCAACCTGTCATAGATCTCCTTGGAGGTCTTTAATTCGGAAATGTAGAAAACCAGATGCTTTTCAATGGAATCCCTAATAATCTTCTTAGCTTTGACTTCAGCCCTATTGTACTTGGTCTTCATAGCAGCCGGTGCATTTGAAGGAGGTTTAGGGATTTTACCCAGCACATAGTCCATCACTCATTTTCCCTCCAAGGTCAAATCAAGAGACATCTTCCATCCATGATAGTCAAATTTATCATGGAGCTTGTCTTCAGCGGAGAAGTAGGATGAAGAACCCATTGAACCTTTTGTCCTTGTCCAATTGTCTTTGGTGATTTCTCTTTCACTCTTACTTGGGCTTTGTATTCACCTTAGCTCTAATACCATGTTAATTTTAGGCAACAATGGTATGTTCTATGCTTTAGAGCAATTTTACTTCAATTTCTTTACTAGCCCAATATCAATATTCATATTAGCAATCACATCAACATGATAGTAAAATGCAGATAGAACATAAACATAAAAAGTAGAAGACAAGCCAAGACAAGAGGGCACAAGATGTGGTACTAGGCTCTAGCTAGGGACAAACCCCAATGTGGGGAAACCCTTGATCAAATCTTCTTTTAGTCTTCAATAGTTCAACAAAGAGAGATAGTACAATTTACAAATCTGATAATTTATAACAGAAAAAAAAAGAGCCCTAACCATAAAAGTCAACGTTAGTCAACAGCGCAGATTTGACCCTAGCAAATCAGTCAACTTCGGCCTCCAAACAGCAAGGTAAAATAGCCCTCAAAACAGTGATAGTCTAGTCAAACAACCCACCTGCGGTCAGCCCTAGCTGCAGTGAACGCTAGTCAACAGTCAAAGTTTAGCCTCGATTTCTATGGCCATAAATGCGGTCTGCCCATACAGAGATAGCCCTCCCAAAAACACAGTCAAAGGAGGTCAACGCTTGGTCAAACTGTCCAGAAATTTGGTCTCCTGAAATTTCGACCTCCTGAAATTTCGCTCTCCTGAAATTTCGGCCTCTTGAAATTTCGGACTCCTGAAATTTCGGACGTGTGGAGAGAGAGAGGCCTAGAAATTCGTACCCAATCAATGAAGAGAGAGAGAGAAGTGTGAAGATGAGTGTGTCCAAATGAGGCTAAGTCACCTTCTATTTATATGCAACGTTGAGGATGAATAGACGTGACTATTGGGCTTCTGAGCCTACATAAGTTTGTTGGCCAACCTTGACAATTTGACTATAATCAAAATAAATTCATAACTTCATTTGTACATGTCAGAATCGGATGATCTTTGGATCAATCCTACACCTCTCGAAGAGAAGAGCCCGAGGAAAATATCAGCTATCATAAATAAGATGACCCATGTGGAGTTTGGCCCTAGTTGCCAATTTTAACACAAGGTAATCCATGAAAATCATGAGGACAAAAGGAATATGAATTACGATTTTAGAGACTCCAATGTGAGGTTTAAAACCACCACATTCCAAAGATAGATATGAGGAAGTTTGATGGCAAGGATCTGATAACATGGATACTACAAATGGAGCAATATTTTGATCTACAGGATGTGCAACCCTCACAAAAGGTACGCATTACATCTTTATGTTTAGAACTCAATCAGTTTTTATGGTATAGAAGGATTTGTTCTCGTAAACCACATGTTACCTGGTCAATTTTTATGGAGGAAATGATAGCATATTATGAAGATACAAAAAGCAACACCTTCTTTAGCCAATTGATAAATCTCAAACAAAAGGGTTCAATGGCGAAGCATATTGAAGACTTCCAAAAATTGAATACTAGGGTAACCGATATTCCAGAGGAGCATACGGTTGGTGTCTTCATAGTGACTTTAAAAGATAACATCCAACACGAGGTTCGCCTTTGGGAATCCGATTCATTAAGAAAGGCATTCAGGGTGGCAATAAAAGTTGAAAGCAAAATTATGGCAACAAGGAAGTCTACCACTCACAATTATAAAGATGGAAGTGTTAGTCTTCCACAACCTACAAGGTTGACACCACAACGATTTGAGGAAAAAAAAAAAAAGCAAAAGGGCTTTGTTACAGTTGTGATAGCAAATACACTAAAGGTCATAAGTGTGTTGAGAAGAAATTATTCTACATAGGTTGTGAAGAAGAGGAAGAAAAGGAACAAGAAACATCAAAAGAAGAGGATATACACCAGGAACCAACCCTAGAGAAAAAAGAAATGAATCCGACCATATCTTGTAATGCATTAGCAAGAATTACCATTCCTCAAATATTAGAATATTACTATTTAGTGTTTAATGCTCATTCTTATTAATTGTTGCTATTTTTATCTTTTTAGCAGTTTCTTAGATGAAACTGGGTGTTTCTATTTCCTAATATAAACTTGATGTTTCTATTACTGTAAATATCTATGTATTATTATTGAGCTTCATTTTGTTCATCAATTCAATTCATTTCATTGAAATCTATATGCGTGTTTCGCACTGTTTTATGGTATCAGAGCTTAGGTTATTTTTTTTTCGGGAAAATAAATAAATTAATTTAAAAAATATATATATATATATTAATATATATATATATATATATATATATATATATAATAATATATATATATATATATTGTTTGAAAAATTTCGTGGATTCTGAGAAAAAGCACGTCCACTTGCTCTTCGTGTCAAGAGACGGACTCTCTCTGCGCAGACACTAGAGATGCTTGAGTAGGGCCATCGAGGTCTTTGATACCCGTCATTGGAATATTCTGAGACGTCAGACATCCGAGGACGTTGCACTGAATATTTCTGTATGATCAACCGTTAATTACCCTTTAAATTCTTGTTTGCAGTCGTCTGGTGTTTACGCTTTCGTCTGGTGTTTCGAAAGGCCCGGAGATTCGAAACCTGGGGCGACGCTACGTGTCGTAGGGACGCTTCTTGCTGCTCTGTTCAGGAGGCCATCTTACAATTGGTCGAGACAGTCATTATTGACCTGCGGAAAGCAAAAAATTGCCTTCATTTTGTTTTTTTTATTTTTAAAAGGGGCCACCAGTGTCTCCGTCTCAGACTACGTTCAAGCGTTTTGCTTCTTCTGTCCGGTAAGAGGTTCGAATCTCCGTCACAGTCACGAGATTAAGGCATTTCGGTGCATACTCGACTTCTTCAAGATCGTTGTGTCGCCTTTGCAATAAATTCTGGAGCTGCCTGCGTGGACGACTCATGTTCTGACTACTCCGGGGGTTTAGTGATTGCTAGAATATACTTTGGTGCACATTTTTTTTGGCATCGGATCCAAGCTGGGTTGTTCTGTGGCCCGACGTTTCGCTGACAAAATTGCAAAAGAAAAAAAAAAGGCACAGTTTTTTTTGCGGAACAGACAGAAGGAACGGACAGCTTCTAGAACGGGGCTCATTCCTTTAGATCAGTCTATGATCGAGTCCCTGCACTTATCATTGCCAGAGTCTTTGTAAACAGTGTCCGAGCACCTTTCCGGCGCAAGAAGTTGATCCTGGTGGACTATCGGGGCACAGTTTTATTTTATGCTCATATTCGCTGCGTAGCAGAAACAACGTTCTTTTTTTTCTTCAGCACAAAAATCCCGCTAAAATAGCCGGCGTAGTGTTGTTTTCCTTTTTTCTGCTTAATCATTTTGTTTAAGCGGTTTCAGCGAAATTGTTGAGTGTGGGAATTTTTTTGTTTTTCACCTGTCAAATTTGTCCAGATTAGCCAGCATCTGCATTAAAATTCGCGCCAAATTTCTTTGGTATTTCCTGTGTGTTGGGAAAAGTGCAGATGGCTTCGCTAACCAATCTGATGTTGGAAGGCAGTCAACACTTTAATGGCACCAATTATAACATCTGGAAACAGAGAATGTTGACCATTTTTGAATATAGGCGTCTTGACTAGCTTGTTTTGGCCAAAGAGCTCCGTCCTGGTACAGTTAGTACCGATCAAGATAAGTTTGATGATCGAAATCGAAAGGCTGTTATGCTTCTCAAACTTTCTGTCACTGATGATCAGTTACCGCAGATTCCTTCAGGCAAAACAGCCGCTGAAATTTGGCAACATCTTAAGGAATTGCACGAGACATCCGACAAAAGGAGAGCTTTCTTTCTCAAGAATCAGTTGTTCTCCATCATGATGGACGAACATATGTCTTTACAGGAACATCTTAACAGGATTAAAGACGTTCGAGATCAGCTCGAAGCCATTGGTCGGACCATGGAGGAAGAAGATATGGTAGTCATCACTCTGAAAAGTCTACCGAAATCTTATGAACACTTCATAGAAACACTCAACATTACCACCACAAATGTTGATCTGAAGTGTCCAGAGTTATGCACCAAACTCCTGCAGCAAGATCGTTGGAAACAGCAGTTTGGTAGTGGTGCTTCATCAGTGTCCTCGAAAAATGCTTTTGCTGCCAAATATCAGTCCTTTCAGCAGAAAGGTTCTTCTCAGCCTTTCGATCCTGCTAGGAAGAAAAGTGTGCAGTGTAATTACTGTCACAAGTCCGGCCACATGAAGAAAGATTGCCGACAGAGGATTGCTTCTGAACAGAAGAAACAGGGAGGGCCCCATCAGACAGCAAATGTTGCAGAACATTCCGAGCAGACAGAATCTGCCTTTTACGCCTTTATGGCTAAAAGGTCTTCAGATCATGTCCCGTCTTTTGCTTGGTACATTGGTGCATCACGCCATTTCTCTCACAGGCGTGACTGGTTTATTGACTTCTCACCTTTCAGTGATTCTGTGGTATTTGGCGGAGGTGAAAAGTACACAGTGGTTGACAGAGGTACAGTTCAGATCCAGTCTGGTGGGCGCACACTCATTTTCCTGAATGTGTACTATGTTCCTGGTATGGAAATTAATCTGTTGTCTGTCATCCAGATTATGAGGAACTCTCCTCAGCTTGATGTAGTGTTCAGTGCACACAAGTGCTCTATTATCGACAGGGAAACTAGTCTTACGGTTGCTGTTGGCCTAGAGGATCATGGTCTATACAGGCTTCTTGATACTGGTGATTCTCCAAAAGTGGCTCCAGCAGCTCATGTTTCTCCCATCAGCATTCTGTGGCATCAGCGATATGGGCATCTAAACATGCAGTATCTCTCTGAGCTCTCTCGGGAAGGACTTGTGTCAGGGTTTCCTGATATTCAGACTCAGCAGTTGGGAGTATGCGGTGCCTATCAAGCTGGCAAGCAACATCGGTCTTCCTTCAAGGATGGAGAATCTTGGCACACATCTAAGTTACTCCAATTAGTTCATGCTGATATTTGTGGTCCTATGAATACATCTTCTATTACTAGTTGCAAATATTTTTTGCTTATTGTAGATGATTTCAGTTTAAAAGATGTGGGTGTATTTTCTAAAAAATAAATCTGATGCATTTAGTACCTTCCAGAAGTTTAAAACCTTAGTTGAAAAAGAGTCTGGCTGTAATATCATGACTCTTAGGACAGATAACGGGGGGAAATTTTGTTCCTCTGCTTTTTCCACCTTCTGTGATACTCATGGCATCAAACGCCAGTTAACTACACCCTACACTCCTCAGCAGAACAGTGTTGTCGAATGTCGCAACCGTACGGTTGTTGAAATGGCTTGTTCCATGTTACAACACAGGAGTGTTCCGAACAAATTCTGGGTTGAAGCAGTATTCACTGTTGTCTATCTTCTTAACCGATCACCTACTCAGGCTGTTAGGGGAAGACTCCCGAAGAGGTTTGGTCTGGTCATAAGCCTAAGATCAGTCACCTCAAAGTATTTGGCTCAGTTGCATATGTTTGGATTCCAGCTGCTAAGCGCTCTATGTTTGATTCCAAAAGCCAGAAACTCATGATGACAGGGTACACTGATCATCACAAGGCCTATAGGCTGATAGATATAGCCACTGGTCGTCTTAGCTTCAGTCAGGATGTACTATTTGATGAAGACAGAGGATTCTTTCATTCTTCTCCTTCTGAGCAGTGTTCTGAGGATCAGCCTCACAGTGTTCTTCTTCCAGTAGGTCCACCTGATGGGAGGGATGATGCAGCATCAGTGTTTGATAATACACTACCTAAACTTCCTCCGGAAAATAACCCTCCTCCTGCTGCCCCTATTGTTCTTGAGCCTTCTCCACCTCCTCCTGATATTGGTTCCTCTACTCTTCCGCCTAAATGGTGGTCTAAAACCATTGGTGATCTCCGGGATGATGAGCTCCTTGAAGGTAGAACTTCTAGACATAAAAGCAAACAGCGGCCTACAGTAAATTTTGCTCTTATGGCTAACCTACACAGTATTTTTGAGCCTCAAACCTATTCAGAGGCTAAGGGTACATCTGAGTGGTAGCAAGCTATGGAAGCTGAATTCCAGAGTCTTCAGAAGAATCACACGTGGACCCTTTCTGATCTTCCTGCAGGGAAAAAGCCATCAGCTGCAAATGGGTGTATAAAGTGAAATACAAAACTGACGGAACCCTAGACAAGTATAAAGCTCGTCTTGTGGCTCGAGGGTTCTCACAGAAGGAAGGCATCGACTATGAGGAGACTTTTGCTCCTACAGCCAAGATGAGTACCATACAGCTTGTCCTTGCCCTAGCAGCTCAATTCAATTAGAAAGTTCATCAGATGGATGTAAAGAGTGCTTTCCTAAATGGTGACTTACAGGAAGAAATCTACATGACACGACCTCTAGGATTCAAGGTTGCCGACAAGAACAGAAAGTGTGTAGATTAGCTAAAGCACTCTATGGATTGAAACAAGCTCCTCGGGCTTGGTACATGAAAATTGATCAGCACCTGACAGATCATGGCTTTTAGCGGAGCCCATCTAATGCAAACCTGTATATCAAGCATACGGGTGATGATATTTTGTTTGTGGTTGTATATGTGGATGACCTTATCATTACTGGCAGCTCTGCACATTTGATCCATGGGATCAAACAATACTTATGCATCACCTTTGATATGACAGACTTGGGACTTCTTCATTACTGTCTGGGGGTTGAAGCCTGGCAGACTGAGAACAACATCTTTCTCTCTCAGTCCAAGTATGCCAAAAATCTTGTGGACAGGTTCAGAATGCAGGATTGCAAACCGGCCATGACTCCTATGGAACCAGTGCTCAAACTTTCAGCTCAGTCATCCTCCCCCCTTGTGGATGAAACTTTATTCAGGCAATTAGTGGGCAGCCTCATCTACCTTACTGCCACTAGACCTGACATTAGTTTTGCAGTGAGCTACATTTCCCGCTTCATGTCAGCTCCTAAGGCTGATCATTGGATAGCAGCAAAGCGTGTGCTACGAAATGTGTGTGGCACTCCTGATTATGGACTCCTATACACTCGAAGTTCCGATCCTATACTCAGTGGTTACACAGATTCTGACTGGGCCGGTTTGGTTGATGACCGTAAATCTACAGCTGGGTATGTGTTTAGTCTAGGATCTGGTGCTGTCACCTGGACTAGTAAGAAGCAGCAGGCAGTGGCTCTCTCCTCAACAGAAGCAGAGTATCGGGGAGCAGTTAAGGCATCCTGTGAGGCAATTTGGCTGTGACGTATGCTTGGGGATATGCATGTTTCCCATACAGGTCCTACTCCCTTGTTTTGTGATAATCAGGGAGTGCTCAAACTTGCCAAGAATCCAGTCTTTCATGAACGAACAAAGCATGTGGAAACCCATTGCCACTACATTCGCCAGCTTGTTGAAGACGTATCTGTTCAGTTGCGATATGTTCCCACAACGGAGCAGCCCACAGACATCTTCACCAAGCCTCTTGGTCCTGATAAGTTTGTAAAATTCAGAGGGTCTATCGGTGTTGTAAATAGATTGAGCATTAAGGGAGGGTATTAGAATAATACTATTTAGTGTTTAATGCTCATTCTTATTAGTTGTTGCTATTTTTATCTTTTTAGCAGTTTCTTAAATGAAACTGGGTGTTTCTATTTCCTAGTAGAAACTTGATGTTTATGTTACTGTAAATATCTCTATATTATTATTGAGCTCCATTTTGCTCATCAATTCAATTCATTTCATTGAAATCTATATACATGTTTTGCATTGTTTTATCAAACTCTCAAGATAGAAGGATATATCAACAAGAAAAAGGTAATAGCGTCGATTGATTCAGGCAGTACCCATAATTTTATTCATTGTAAGATAGTCAAAGGATTGAATTGTTTCCTATATCCAACATTAGAGTGTCAAGTGATGGTTGCAAATGGAGGAACTATAAATTGCTCTAGAAAGTATCATAATATCAAGCTAACCATAGGGGAATATGTATTGAATAATCCAATCCTTTTTCCATTCCAATAGGTGGTGTTGATGTTGTACTAGGAGTCCAATGGTTACAATCTTTGGGGACGATAGCTTTCAATTTTCAAGAACTTTTCTTGAAAATTTTTGGAAAGGAAAGGAAGTTGAAATAAGGGTATCGCAGGGAAACTAGGAAAGGTAATCATCTCTAGTGGCATGACAAAGCTTTTGAAGAAAGAAAATGGGGTGTAATTGCACAATTATGCTCACTAAGGGTTCAAACATCAAAATCATCTATTTCTCCAGATCTCCAAAATGTCTTGGACAATCACTCCAAAGTGTTTGAGACTCCCATAAGCCTCCCACCCATTTGTGATCATGATCATGCAATTCACTTGATCCCAGGAAGTGTTCCTCCAAACATCAGGCCTTATAGAAATCCTTATGCCCAAAAGAGTGAAATTGAACGTATGGTTGCAGAAATGTTAGAGGTCAGTATAATTCAACCTAGTGTACTAGGAGTCCAATGGTTACAATCTTTGGGGACGATAGCTTTCAATTTTCAAGAACTTTTCTTGAATTTTTTTTTGGTAAGGAAAGGAAGTTGAATTATGTGGTATCACAAGGAAACCAGGAAAGGTAATCATCTCTAATGGCATGACAAAGCTTTTGAAGAAAGAACAATGGGGCGTCATTACACAATTATGCTCACTAAGGGTTCAAACATCAAAATCATCTATTTATCCAAATCTCCAACATGTCTTGGACAATCATTCCAAAGTGTTTGAGACTCCCATAGGCCTCCCACCTATTCGTGATCATGATCGTGCAATTTACTTGACCCCAGGAAGTGTTCCTCCAAACATCAAGCCTTACGGACATCCTTATGCCCAAAAGAGTGAAAATAAACATATGGTTGCAGAAATGTTAGAGGTTAGTATAATTCAACCTAGTCAAAGTTCTTTCTCTGCTCCAGTAGTATTGGTGCACAAGAAGGATGGATCATGGCATATGTGTCCCGATTATAGGGAGCTCAACAAGCTCACTATTAAAGATAAATTTCCCATTTCTGTCATTGATGAATTGTTGGATGAATTACATGGAGCAATTTACTTCACCAAGCTGGATCTTCGTTTTGGATATCATCAAATTAGAATGAAGACTGAAAACATTCTAAAAATAGCATTCATAACTCATGAGGGTCATTATGAATTTTTGGTCATGCATTTTGCCTTTACTAATGCACCTTCCACATTTCAAGGTTTGACGAATTCCATTTTCAAACCCTTCCTTAGAAAATTTGTGTTAGTATTTTTTAATGATATACTAATGTACAGCAAGTCTTGGAAGGATCATGTTCAACATGTTGACAGGGTGCTCAAACTATTGGAGGAGAAACAATTATATGCAAAAACCTCCAAATGTTTCTTTGGAGTAAAGGAGCTGGAATATTTGGGTCATGTATCTCACAAGGGTGTTAAGGTAGACCCTAACAAAATTAAAGCCATTAAGGAATGGAAAATCCCCACAACTATAATTTTCGAGGATTTCTCGGTTTGACAAGGTATTATCGCAAGTTTGTTAAGAATTATGGGAGAATAGCGGCACCTCTAACATCATTATAAAGAAAGATGCATTTTCTTGGACTCCAGAAGCAACGAAGGCCTTTGAACATCTTAAAGAGACAATGTGCCAAGCACCAGTCTTAGCTACACCAGACTTTACAAAAACTTTTATTATGGAATGTGATGCTTCAGGAAATGGAATTGGTGTTGTTTTAATGCAAGAAGGAAGACCCATTGCTTTTGAAAGTCATCCAATCAAAGGAAAGTATTTACACAAACCTTTTTATGAGAAGGAAATGTTAGCAATATTGCATGCACTAAAGCAATGGCAACCTTACCTAATAAGAAGACACTTCAAAGTAAAAACAGATCATGATAGTCTTAATTATTTTTTGGAACAAAGATTATTTTCAGAAGAGCAGCAAAAATGGGTGACAAAGATGTTAGTTTATGACTTTGAAATCATCTACAAAAAAAATAAGTAAAATATTGTTGCAAATGCACTCTCAAGAAAGGATGAGGATGTGGAAGCATTGCTTTGTGTCATTTCTATTATCCAACCTAAGTGGATAACCGAAGCAAGAGATGAATGGAAGAATGATGAAGAGGTGTGGTCACTCATTCAAAAGTTGCAGCAAGATCCTAGTACATATGATACATTTAGCTGGAAAAATGATTCATTATGGTACAAAGATCACTTATATCTTTGTAAGAATTCCCAACTCAAACAAAAGATTCTTTTGGAATTGCGCACCTCTCCTTTAGGAAGGCACTCGGGATTTTTAAAAACTTACCATAGAGTCAAGAAGGAATTTTTTTGGGATGGCCTTAAAACTGATATTCATATGTTTGTGGCAGAATGTTCGGTTTGCCAACAAAATAAAGTTGAGACAATTAAGACCTCGGGTTTGTTACAACCTTTATCGGTTCCAAGTCAGTGTTGGGAGGAGATCTCAATGGATTTTATCACAGATTTACCCAAGTCTAAAGGAAAGAGTGTCATCATGGTGGTAGTTGATAGACTTACCAAGTATGCACACTTTTGTGCATTATCTCATCCTTTTAAAGCCAGTACAGTTGCTATTGCATTTATGGAAACAATTCAAAAGCTTCATGGAAATCCAAAGATTATAGTAAGTGACAGAGATCCCATTTTCACTATAAATTTTTGGACGGAATTATTTTCTTGTCTTGGTACTCAATTAGCTCATAGCTCATCTTATCATCCTCAATCTGATGGGCAAACTGAGATAGTCAACAAATGTTTGGAAGGATATCTTTGTTGCTTTGTATCTGATAAACAAACACAATAGGTCAAGTGGTTACCTCTAGTTGAATGGTGGTATAACACTTCCTTTCATATTGCAGCAAAAATGACCCCATTTATGGCACTTTATGGATATCATCCACCATCCATCACATCATCTTTAAAAGAAAATTCTAAGGTTCAAGCAGTGGAAGATCACATCGAGCATCAACAACAAGTTCTCCAACTCTTAAAGGATAATCTCACTCTGGTGCAAAATCAAATGAAACAACAGGCAGATCAGCATCGCAATGAAAGAAGTTTTGATGCAGGTGACTGGGTATTTTTATGGTTACAACCATACAAACAAATGTCTCTCAAGCAAGCTAAGAAGGATAATAAATTATCACCCAAGTACTACAATCCTTACAAGGTATTGCAAAATATTGGTACTATGGTATACAAATTGGAGTTGCCTGCATCTTCTCGAGTACACCCAGTTTTCCATGTTTCATGCTTAAAGAAGGTTATCGGTGACAAGCTTCCAATTCAAATAGTGTTGCCAGAACTTGACGAAGAAGGAAAAACCATATTTGAGCCTGAAGCAGTTACAGAAACAAGAATTCGACAGCTACAGAATCGATCAATTTCAGAGTATCTCATTAAGTGGAAGAATTACCCACTGAAGATTCCACATGGGAGGATGAGAATTTTATACAAAAGCATCCATAACTACTCAAGCGTTGAGGACAACACTTTTTTGAAGGAGAGGGGCATGTTAGGGCCCTATAATATTAGTGTATCCCCCTTATTGTTATTGTTGTGCCCATGTAGCCCCCATATTGTTATTGTCGTGCCCAATAGAAGCCCACTATTGTTATTGTTGTGCCCTTACATTATTATTGTTATGTAGGCACTGATTATATTGTGACCCCTTAGACTCCTATATATACAAAGGAGTTCTTGTCGTTTGTATCATCCAAAATTGTTCATTTATGTAATGTAAAGGAGGTTTCCCCCTCGAAGAGGATAATTTTTAAGTCATTGATCTATTTTTTTGTGAGTCGGTTGCATAACAATGGTTGGATAGTGGAGCATCTCGTCATATGATGCAAATGAGGGAAGTGTTTCCTTAGTGTTTCAAAGACAGATTCAAACATGCGTGTGAAAGTTGGTATGAATATCATATATACAAAGAAATAGGTTGGAACAGTGTTATTCCATCTAGAATTAAGAGGATCTCTAGAGGTGGCAAAAGTGTTGTGTCCCAGATCTGAAGACAAACTTGCTCTCAGTCTCAGCTCTAGAGGACGAAGGGTATGATGTTGTGTTCCAGAAAGGACAAGTATTCATAAGTTAAAAGGGAGTTACCCATGACACAACACTAAGGCTTGGACTCAAGAAGGGTAAGTTGTCCAATTGTTGGGCCAGCCTGTAAGTAAATCCAAGGGGATCTTGGATTAGGGATCGATGTTAGTGACAGAGAATGAATAGGAGGCTCTGAAGATTGAGTTGATGTTGTTGACTCGGTTTTCTAATATGGAAGATGGGCAGGGGGCCTCTTCCAAATCTGTTAGCAGCAGTTGGTATGAGCTAACATTGATGGATGCTCAGGAGCAGCCTCTTAGGAGCATGGTTGGGAGAAATAGGTCTTCAGTGCAGATTCCAAAGCAAGTAGCAAGGAAGTATTCCAATTTAGAGGGAGTAACTACAGCAACAGATGATGTGGTGGGATTGGAGACAGATCCAAGTGGAGGAGGTTCTTCCAGAAGTACCACCCTCACTAAGAGGGAGTGTTGATTTTTGTAGCTCGGATAGGTACTTCTGTACAAGCCTTGTGTCTAGGTGTGCAGAAGTCACCCACATTCTCTCCTTAGAACACTTGCTCTAGTGTGAGCAAGTTGCTAATGTAATTTAGCCTGAGTCTAGCTTAGAAATTGGCACATATTAATATATTGGCTTATTGAGCTAAAAGAAACTTAGAAAAAGTAAAGTAATTTACTTTAGTAAGTTTCATCTTAGTCATTGATCTGAAGTGGGGCGAGATCTAATCTCGTTCATTAATTACTTTGAGATTGGGGTTATGTTTAGGGATATAGCTAAAAGCAAGGCTAAGGAGAGGAGAAAGACACACTACAACAACACAAAATTGAGAGATGCATCTCAGTGAGCGGTATGTTGGGTCCGAGAGAGTGTCGAGAGGCTGGAGATCTGTATTTGCAAGAGAGATTGAGCACTGATCTAGGGCAGATCTACTGGATCAGATCCAAGTTATTTTATTCTCTATTTCTTGGTCGGGCCATTATCCTAGGACAAGAGCCCACATAAGTTTGGATTCTTTTAATGAAAAACTTATTGGGCAGAAATTTGCTTATGTCATTGTGATTGAGATTATTATATTTGCTCCTATTGAATTTGTTAGGAACCTAATTGTTGTTTATTCGATGAATCACTTTTCTGCTAGGAATTAAATACCATGTGCTAGGTTCGCAGGAAATCAAACATGGATTACTTTATATTCGATTATGAATATTTCCTACGAGAGGGTTCTAAAGAACAAGCTTACTAGCACGCACATGAGTAGAGAGACCAACTTATGGCTATTGAAATTATTGCCATGAATGAGAAGTTGGTGCCCATAACACTAAATGGTTTCTTTTCACATTGGGGACACTTTCTACTATTGGAAAATATAACTAGGTTCAGTCTTCATTAATGTATTTGAGTCATAATGAAATGTACTTGTCAAAAGAATAAAGAAAAGAATTTTTATTATTGTATCAATGACTTATTAAAGCATGGGTTTCATGCTTGGGTCATCATTATATTAGTCAAAGTCCCCATTGTGGACTTCTAGGATTAATATAGAGTCAATAGAGTTATTATGCATTTAAAGAGACCCTTATTGGACTTTGGAATCATGTAAAAAGGTTTATTATTGAGTCAAATATAATTTATGTAACCTCCACACCAAGTCGGCCTAAAGGAGATCAAGTCAGCCTAAGGGACACCAATTTGACCTCACTTGAAGCCTATAAATAGAAGGAGATCAAATTCATTTGGAACATCTCATCTCAAGCAAGTTCAATATCTCTAGTGAAGTTGGAGAAGTGTGAAGTGGGTCAAAGAAGTCTAAAGGAGGTGTGAGTAGGGTCAAGTCTAAGGAAAAGGAAGAAATCGAAGTTTTGGTGCTACTCTCTCTCTCTCTCTCGTGCCCTAGTTTGGGAGATCGAAGTCTTCCAAGTGTTGTTGTTGCCAATTGTTGCCTGATGCCATAATTTGTTGCATAGTCAAATTTGTTGGGGTGGAAGTGTTACTGCAAAGGGGTCGAAGATCTAGAAGGGCTGACTTGGTGTGGAGGGAAGGTTTGGTCTATGTCTAGGTTGAAAAGTCTCAAAGAATACTATTTAAGGAAGAGAATTTTTTACTGGGTTTTCCCCTCGAGGGGGGTTTTGCCCTGGCATAGTGCCTACATCTTGTTGTCTCGTGTTTTTGTGATCTTCATACACACATAATATGGTAATTGCTTCATGAAAGGTAAGATAATAAAGAAGTAAAAGAAGCCAACATAACTCACAAGTAATTATCAAGTAAGAGGAATCAAACCCTAATCTACTTGCATTGATTTCTCAACATGGTATCAAAGTTAAGCTCAGGAAAAGTTGAAGATCAATTTGTTGGCATGGATTCTCCCTCTTTGATGAACTGAATGAGAATGGGTATCAACACTACTAAGAGTTGGATCAAGGTCATCTACTACTTATTTAACAAGGTCAAAAGACAAGGGTTCTTAGCTTCTCATGCAGGGTCTCTTAGTGATGACAATGCATGGATCATTGATATTGGAGCATCAAGGCACATGACAGGAGAAAGTAAACAACTTCATAAACTATCAAAGGAGCCATCTTCTCATGCAGTGGAACTGGGTAATAACAAAATGTATGTTGTTAGAGGTATGGGATCAACATCGTTGAAGCTAGAAAATGGATCGAAGTTGCACCTCAACAACATTCTATATGTTCCAGGTTTGAAAAAGAATTTGCTTTCTATTTCTTGTTTAGAAGATAAAGGGGATAGAGTTGCTTTTGTTGATGGAAAAGTATTGGTTTGGGGAAAAGACTAGCATTGATAAAGCTAGGGTTATTGGAGTTCGTGAAGGAAGCCTTTCGAGAGTTACTACACAACCTCCTCAAGCTTTGGTTCATATGGAGATCAATCCCATTGAGCTATGGCATAGGAGGTATGGTCATCTACATTATAAGGTCATCCCTACTCTTAGTCAATTGGAGATACCACCCCCAATATGAAGTTAGATCATGAAGGTGTGTGCAAGGTGATGCTCTTTGGGAAAACATACAAGAAAGCCATTTCCGAATAGTGAAACTAGGTCTAAAGAGATATTAGACCTCATCCATTCTGATGTGTGTGGGCCCATGTCTGACAAATCACTTGGAGGTCATCTCTACTATGTAACATTCATTGATGACCATTCTAGAAAGACATGGCTCTACCTCCTCAAAACAAAAGATGAAGTATTTGAAAAGTTCAAGGAGTTTAGGTCTGAAGTGGAAACCCTAACCGAAAGAAAGATAAAAACTCTAAGGTCTAACAACGGTGGGGAATACACTTCTAAGGAATTGATTGCATATTGCAATGAAGCAGGGATTAAGAGGGAGCTCATTGTTCCCTATTATCCCGAACAAATGGAGTGGCCGAAAGGAAGAATAGGTCAATTGAAGAAGGTATTCGAACAATGCTGCTTGATCAAGACCTAACAATTCTTATGGGGAGAGGCAGCAATGACAGCTATGTACATTCAAACTAGAAGTCCTCATAGAAGTCTTAATAATATAACACCCGAAGAAGTATTCACAGAAAAGAAGCCAAGTGTGGATCACCTCTAAATCTTTGGAAGTCCAGCATATATCCATGTTCCAAAGGACAAGCGAAAGGACAAGTATCAAGGGAATATTCATTATATATAGTCTCTCCTCAAAAGCATATAGAATCTACATTAAGGAAGAAAGGCATATCGAAGTAAGCAGGGATGTCATATTCGATGAAAATCAAGCCTACAAGAAATCGCAGGATATTCCTATTGATTTTGATGACGAAGAAGTTCCAATATCATCATGAAAACCTTACTACAAATCAAGAAGAAGAAGAAGGACCAAGTGAGCCTATTCAATCTGTGGTCATCCCAACCATAAGATAAAGGCCAAATTGATTAAAAGCTACATTAGAAGATGTTGAAGGACATGAAGCTACGAAAGGAACCTTCAGAGGAAGTAAAAGACCGAAGAGATACTCTGGTTATGCTACATATATGACGAAGTTAATTGAATCCGAACCATCTACATTCAAGGAAGTTGCTCATCAAGAGGTTTGGAAGAAAGCGATGCAAGAAGAATATCAATCCATTATGAAGAATGGGGTTAGGGAAATTGTTCCTAGACCTAGTGACAAATCGATAGTCACCTCCAAATGGATCTATAAGATCAAACATATTGTTGATGGAAGTATAGACAAGTACAAAGCTAGATCCGTTGCAAGGGGTTCCTCTCAAAAGGAAGGCATTGATTATGAAGAAACCTTTGCACCCACAACAAGGTACACTACCATTAGATCTTTGGTTTCATTGGTTGCTACAATGGGTTGGAATATCCATCAAATGGATGTGAAGACCGTATTTCTGAATGGGACCATTGATGAGGAAGCATATATCGAACAACCCGAAAGCTTTGAAGTTAATAGCAGGGACTCTCATGTTTGCAGACTCAAGAAGGCCCTGTATGGTTTGAAGCAAGCACCTAGGACATGGTATGCAAGAATGGATTGATATCTAATTAGAAATGGGTTCGTAAAGAGCTATGTTGATCCAAATCTCTACATCAAGGTCATGAATAATAAGCTTGTCATTATTCTACTATATGTGGATGATCTATTCATCACAGGTGTGGAACGAAGAATTCAAGAATGCAAGAAGATGTTGGCAGCTGAATTTAAAATGAAGGATCTAGGACTAATGCACTATTACCTGGGTCTAGAAGTATGGCAGAGACCTGGGGAGATATATTTGGGGCAAGGAAAGTACATCATCAAGTTATTGCAGAAATTCGGGATGATGTATTCCAAGCAGATGACTACTCCTATGATCACCAATCTCAAGAAGTTGAGGGGCTCTGACTCTAGTCTCGTGGATCCTACCTCCTATTGTCAGTTGATGGGCTCCCTAATGTATCTGGTAAATGCTAGGCCAGATATATGTTTTGTAGTAAACATTCTTAGTCAGCTTTAGTAGGAGCCTTGTCATGATCACTGGATAGCTGCCAAACACATATTGAGGTATCTTCGTGGCACTATACATCACTACCTAAAGTATGATAGTAAGGAAGTCAAGCTAATTGGCTTCACAGACTCTGATTGGGGTGGCAGTGAGACCAATGGAACGAGCACTACCGGAGGCTGTTTTAGTCTCGGAGCTGCTATGATCTCATGGATGAGTAGGAAGCAAGATCTCTTTGCTTTAAGTAGTGCTGAGGCAGAATATGTGGCTGCATGTGAAGTAGGAAAGGAGGATGTTTGGTTAAGGAAGCTTTTGACAGATTTGTTTGAGAAGTCTCTGGGTCCTACTCTAATTAATTGTGACAATCAAAGTTGTATCAAGATGTTTGGAGATCTCGTGTTTCATGCTAGAACGAAGCATATCAACAATAAGTTCCACTTTATTAGCAAGTTGGTGCAGGATGGGATCGTGAAATTGGAGTATGTCTCGGCAGATGAACAGGTAGCAAACATACTAACAAAGGCTCTTCCTAATAAGAAGTTTGAATATCTAAGGAACATACTTGGTTTAGTAGATGTTGTTGATTGTATTGATGATAAGAGATTGGAAGAGATTTGATCAGGCTCTGCGAGTGAAGTATTCCCTGGGAGGACATCTGGTCGGCACTTTGTGTTGATGTCTAGGTCCCTAAGTAGGGAGGGTGGCATGGGTCGTAGAGCTTTGACCATGGATATGCACTTAGGTCCCTCGGTTGGTGGTTAGCAAGTAAGCCTGATGGTACCTAGCAGTGTGGAAAAAGTCCCGAAAAAATCGTGATTTATTCCTAAAATCACGATTTTTTGGGCAAAAGGATTAAATCGCGCAACTTTTTGGCGATTTTTTCGTAAACGAAAAAATCGCGATTTTATCGAAATAATCCCAATTTAATCGGGAGTCTATCGAAAAAATCGGCTTCCATTTTTAATGCGTAGATAAAATGCCACAAAGGGTGATTTCGGTTCATTTTTGCTATGTGTTTTCACTGTTTTGGCTGCTATGGAGAATCGAGAGTTACGTTCCAACTTTCGTTTGCAACTTTGCCATTACGTGGAGAAGAGCTCGCAAGGTATGTTAAACAGTTAATGTTTCAGTCTTCAAAGTTCAGATTTCTTAGTTCTAATTAACCCGAGGGCCGAGATACCTGTAGTCCTGTACGCTGTTAAAAATTCTTAAATCTTACTTTTCAGCAGATTGTATTATAATATATGTCTACGACTCTACCAATCTGAAGCCTTGTAGGTTGTAGCAAGAACAACACTACTGCAAGACAGTATTATAAATTTATAACCAAACCCTTACTGCTTATTGTTGCAATGTGTTTACCTCGGTCCTCAACTCACTGACAAAAAAACCCTTGTAGCAGAACCCTTACTGCAATCATCAATTCATGATTAATGAACAGTCAATCAAGATATTTTAACGCCAATATACAAAGCAATCTGCTACAATAAGAAAATATCATGTTTTGGTGATAATTCAATCATTAGTTAGGGGCCAGGACTTCTGAAATTTGCTCAGAAAACAGTTTTGGGCACAAATATAGCCAAATAGGATCCGCATACATATATTGTTTGAGTGATCTGTTTCAGGACATCATTTAGGACAATTTTGATGGATCATTTCTATATAGATGTTACTCCTATTGCTGGTCCAAGGGAATGTCGAATAGCTTTAAGCCTTGTACCAAACCAAAACAATCTTGCACTTAGTTCCTTTGCTGATTAGAATTATAGCTTCTTTAAGACATGCAGACTCTATATTATATATTGTATATTATATTAGAATTATAGACTCTAAGATCTGCAGAGTCCAGACTCTATATTTATTATTTCATAATCATAAATGATGAAGTTTTATGTACTATAAATTTGTTTTATGTTAAATTACTAATTTGTTTCTAAATTTTGAGTGCAATACAAAGTATATTTTGCTGATTTGAAGGCTAAAGCAATTTAATTTGTTTCAATTTTTTTTGTGCCCAGATTTAAACTTTAAATTCAAGCTCAAAGTTTAAAACAAAATGCCAAGGATTTTGGACGCTATGTGGGAGTTTCATGAACCTGATACTACACCCGAAACTGGGGGGGTCAATAGAATGCATTTGACTTGCATGTTGTGTGGCAAGCATATGTTAGGAGGCATCAACAGATTAAAATTCCATTTGGGGCAAATTCCGGGGCAAAATGTTGAACTTTGCACAAATACAACTCCAGAAATCATCCGACGGGCCATTCAATCATTGATGGATAAAAAGGACGGAAAAGACACCAGGGCAGCACTAAAAAACCAACTTGTAGGGGGCTCAAGAGTGGGGGGAATTGAGAGTGGTCGTGCTTCTTCAGCAGCATCACCTTCCTCACCCATGGGTCCTCATCCTTCTATCTCATCGTTTTTTGTTCCTAGAACAACAGCTGGTTCACAACCTGGGATCAAATCAGCAATGAAAAAAAAGGAAAAGGCAGAAGCTGACAGGTTGGTCAATAAGTGTCTTCCATGGAGTGATGTTCCTTTCAACATTGCCAAGACAAACCCATTCTACCAGCCTATGTTTGATGTTGTTGTTGTCGTTGGCCCGAGGTACAAAGCCCCCACCTTTGCAGAATTGAGAGGGCCTCTTCTTCAAGATGAAAACACTGATTGCACTGCTAGATTGGCGAAGTTTAGGGCATCATGGGAACACACTAGATGCATAGTCATATCAGATGGTTGGACTGACCAGAAAGGTAGGACCCTTCTTAACTTCTTGGTTAGTTGTCTCAAGGGGACAATGTTTATGAAATCTATTGATGCATCTGCACGCATTAAAGATGCACGTTTATTATGTGAGTTGTTGGACATCTTCATTCAGGAAGTAGGCCCAAGCAATGTTGTCCAAGTCATAACGGACAATGTTGCAAATTATGTTGCAGCTGGCAAGATGCTTATGGAGAGGTATCCTAACTTGTTTTGGACACCTTGTGCTGCTCATTGCATTGACTTGATGTTGGAGGATATAGGTAAGATTCCTACTGTGAGGGATATTGTTGAATCATCCAAGAGCATAACAAAATTTATATATAATCATGCATCTGTGCTTAGCTTGATGAGAAGATTCACCAACAACAAAGAGTTGGTGCGTCTTGCCATTACATGATTTGCCACTGCTTTCATATCTCTTCAGTCTCTATTGAATTCTATGTGGGATGTGAAGAGCATGTTTCTCTCAGCGGATTGGCGTTCTTTATCTATTAGCCGCAAACCAGAGGGAGAGGGCATATGCAGACTAGTTTCATATGATCGGAGCTTTTGGGCAGGAGTAGAGGAGGTGTGTGCCATTTCAGAACCTTTGGTAAGGGTTCTTCGGTTGGTTGATGGAGACAAGCCCGCAATGGGCTACTTGTATGAGGCCATGGATAGGGCCAAAGAAGCCATTCGTGCTTATTATGCAGATAAGGGAGACAAGGAGTTAGAGAAACAACAAGTCATATGGAGAGTGATTGATCAGCGATGGAACAATACCCTCCATCGCCACATTCATGCTGTGCAGGTGTCTACCTCAACCCTGCATTTTCTTACGCTTGTGGTTTCAGATTTGATGCCGAGGTGATGGATGGATTCTTCACTTGTGTCAAGAGGATGGTGTCATCTGAGCAAGAACGTGAAGAGATTTCTAAAGAAATGGAGGTCTATAGGATGGGAGGTGGCACATTTGGTTTTAACATGGCTGTTAAGAATAGGACGACCAAAAATGCCAGGTAAGCTTCAGTTTGTTTCAAACTTTCAAGTTTAGAATTTCAATGTTTTTTTTTATGTTTTTCATTTTTCTTTTAACTTGTAGATGCTTGGTGGACAAGCTATGGTGCCAAAGTAACCCATCTACAAAAGCTTGCCATTCGAGCGCTCAGCCAAACATGCAGTTCCTCTGGGTGTGAGCGCAACTGGAGTGTATTTGACAAAATACACAGCAAAAAGCGCAACAGGTAAAAAGATTTCAAATTAAATTTTTTGAATTCATTTGATTAATTTTAATATTTAAATTTTCTAAGTACTAATTTACAATCTATGACCCTAATACAGATTGGAGTCCCAACGCCTAAATGACATGGTCTACGTCTACTACAATCTTCGATTGTGGGTGAGACAGCTTCAGAAACCTACTAATGTGGAAGCCATCTCATTGGACAATCTTCATGGAGAGTCGAGACTGAGAGGCTGATCATGGACTCGATCCCGGATTGGTTAGGTGTGGATCTAGAGGATGTAGCAATTGCAGGGGAGGGAGAGCCAGAGATAGAGGAGGAAGAGTAACATCAGGGTCAGGAGGCAGTAGCAAGAGTTGGATAAGGACGCTGAGGAGGAGGTGACACCATCTAGGATGGGCAGCAGTAGCAGCATAGCACAGAAGCCACCTCTTCCATCAGCTTCTAGAGGACGATTGAGTCCATTTGATTTTGTATCCCTAGGGGTAGGGCCTTCTTCCTCTAAAGGAAAAGGCAAAGCCATTCCCTATTCCCGTAAAAGGGGAAGAGGATCTCAGTGACTCATTACTTGATGACTTTTAGATGACTCATGATATACATTTAAAATAATTTTTTGTTGATATTTTGACTCTTGAGAGTTGAGACTCAGACAGGACTCAAAATTTAGGAGTTGATTCACTATTTTGATATGTGATGTAGCACTAGACTTCATATACATATTATATATTAGCTTTCTTTACATGTTTATGTGGAAATGCATTTATTTGATGTTGTGAATACTCTAGATGTTAAAAAAAAACTAAAAAAAAAAAATGAATAATTTTGTGTTTTTTTAATTTTGCCAACTTTTTCAAAAAACTCTCGACTTTGCCGAGTTTTTCAACTTTTGGACCCTTGCCGAATTAATCCCGACTTTGACTTTTTCCACATTGGTACCTAGAGAGGCTGAAAGCTTGAGTCCACCTTATTCCCACTTGGATAGATTGCCCTGGTCAGGAATCTAGTTGGTGGCATTGCAGTTCCTAAACTGTTGAGAGAAGAATGGATAGATTGACCTCGTCGGGAATCTAGTCCATGGCATTGTGGTGCCTAAACTCTTCATTGTTCATATAGTTTGAGATCTTCCATTGTATTTGTATATTATGAATACCTCCCTAGTTAAGAGGGAGTGTTGGAAAATGTAACTAGGTTCGATCTTCATTAATGTATTTGAGTCATCATGAAATGTACTTGTCAAAAGAATAAAGAAAAGAAATTTTTTTATTGCATCAATGACTTATTAAAGCATGGGTTTCATGCTTGGGTCGTCATTTAATTAGTTAAAGTCCCCATTGTGGAATCCTAGGATTAATACTGAGTCAATAGAGTCATTGTACATTTAAAGATACCCTTCTTGGGCTTTGGAATCACGTAAAAGGCTTATTATTGAGTAAAATATAATTTATGTAAACTCCACACTAAGTCGGCCTAAAGGAGATCATGTCAGCCTAAGGGACACCAATTTGACCTCACTTGAAGTCTATAAATAGAAGGAGATTGAATTCATTTGTAGCATCTCATCTCAAGCAAGTTCGATATCTCTAGTGAAGCTGAAAAAGTGTGAAGTGGGTCAAAGAAGTCTAAAGGAAATGCGAGTTGGGTCAAGCCTAAGGAGAAGGAAAAAATCGAAGTTTTGGTGCTACTCTCTCTCTCTCTCTCTCTCTCTCTCTCTCTCTCTCTCTCTTATGCCCTAGTTTGGGAGACTGAAATCTTCCAAGTGTTGTTGCTGTGAGTTGTTGCCTGATGCCATAAGTTGTTGCATGGTCAAAGTTGTTGGGGTACAAGTGTTGCTGCAACGAGGTCGAAGATGTGGAAGGGCTGACTTGGTGTGGAGGGAAGGTTTGGTCTATGTCTAGGTTGAAGAGTCTCAAAGAATACTATTGAAGGAAGAGAATTTTTACTGGGTTTTCTCATCGAGGGGTGTTTTGCCCTAGCATAATGCCTACACCTTGTGTCTTGTGTTTTTGTGATCTTCATACACACATAATATGGTAATTGCTTGATGAAAGATAAGATAATAAAGAAGTAAAAGAAGCCACCATAACTCACAAGTAATTATCAAGTAAGAGGAACCAAACCCTAATCTACTTGCAATGATTTCTCAACATGTACAAGGTGTTTATGCTCATGAGACACTACCAACCTTTAGGAAGGAAGCTTTCGAATGTTTCCATCCAAGAGGAGTCAAGGCTAGAGAGAGTCTATCACCTTTAGGAAGGAAGCTTTCAGATGTTTTCATCCAAGAGGATACAAGGCTAGAGAGAGTCTATGCCAAAGTGGAGGAGATCCAAAACCTAGCCCTCAAAAGTTGAGGAAAGGAGGTAACTAAGGAAAGGGCAAGGAGAAAAAATCGTATTCCTCAAATAAGGAGAAGAAAGACTTGAGTCAAATGAAATGCTTCAAGTTCAAGAAAGACTTGAGTAAACTGAAATGCTTCAAGTGCCACAAATGGAGCAATACACATCTCATGGTGCTACGAGGAAGAAAGACAAGCAATAACAAAAGTAATTTGCAAGGAGTGGATGAGTTAGCATCCAAAGTTGGCATAGGTTTATCCATGGCATCATGCCTTTTCACTAACATTACTTTTGACAAGGTGTGTGGATAATGGAGCATCCAAAAACATGATCTTCAACACGAAGTCTTTTTGCGATGTTAAATTTTGTTAACAATGGTACGTTCTATGCTTAGCACAATTACTTCAATGTATTTTAGCAACCCAATGACAATTTCCAATTTAATTTCCAATAGTGATCACTTTAACCATTAATCACATTAACAGTAAAAGTAGATAGAACATGAAACAAAATGCAGAAGACAAGCCAAGACAAGAGAACACCAGATTTGGCGGATGCCAGGGAAAAACCCCAATGTGGGGAAAACCCCCAATGTGGGGAAAACCCTTTAATCAATTCTTCTTATTAATATATCAAATGTTCTGCACAGAGAGAGAGTACAAAAAATCAAAGTTGACTTGCCAAATCACAGTAAAAATACCCTGTCAAATCTGCAGTCAAATTCAACCCTAACTAGAAAGTCAAAGATGGTCAACGTATCAACAAATCTTCCACTTTGGAGCTCGGTCATACCCAGTCAAACTCAGCCTGATAAGTTGGTCAAAGTCGGCCCAAAACAGTCTTGAAAACTACAATCAAACTTGGTCAACTCTACGGTCAACCCTGCAATCAGCCTTGCGGTCAAAGTGCCCATAAATTATGGGTTTCTGTGCCAAACAGTATGGCCTGCCAATAACGAAATTTTCGCACAAAATTGCAGTCAAAGTGCTTGGTCAACACTGGTCAAGCCCTGCAACAGTTTTGAAATTTTGGCCCTGTAATTTGTCCCAAGGTGGAATTTGGCCCTAGTTGCCAATTTTAACACTCCCTCACAACTAGGGAGAATTCCACCTACCAATCCATCCCATCCTGTCATCATGTACCATCTTTGTATCTCCTCTCATCTCTGCTCTACTGAACACTAATATGAATAATGAAGAAGAATCGTTCGAGAGTGTGTCACAAGACCTTACCACTCTCCACTGACAAAAGTCAATCCAAAGGTAGAACCTCAATCAAACTTGATCCCAAATCAAGTTGTTGAACATCATGCATCCTAGACATAAGGAGTACAACAATACACAATGCGTCCATCAGTAGTGTTATGGTCCCTCTCCACTTTTCCCAACTCATTGGCTAGATGAGAGGTACTTCCCATGAATCTCGGACTACATGGGTAAGATGTATGTTGGGCCATTTGTAGGAGAAGGTGAACCACTCATCCTGCTCATATGCCATATGAAAAGGTGAACCACTCATCCTATGCATATATCATCAATTATAGGGGAAGGTGAATTGCTCACCCTACACACATGTCAAACATCATGGGGTATCACAAGGGAAACTGAACAACTCACCCCGTACACAGCGCACCAATAGGGGAAAGTGAACCACTCACCCTATGGTTGCTCATAGCTCCAAGAAGTACCCCAAGCCCCTAGGAGCTCAATGTCCAACTCAAGCCAGACCCTCATGGAAAAGACTTTTCAAGACTCCAAGTCCTTCTCGGAAGGCTAAGAATTTGACCTTCCCTAGGGGCTTGGTGAGGATGTTTGCAACCTGCTCATCAGTCCTGATGTGTTGAGTCTTATTGCTCCCAGCTGTACCATATCCCGGATAAAGTGGTACCTGATATCAATGTGCTTGGAGTGGTCGTGGTACACGAGATTCTATGAAATGAAAATCCTACATAGTTGTCGCAGAAGATCACGGTGGTATCCAGCGCATGCTCAAATAACTCACTAAAGAGCTTCCTCAACCAAACAGCCTCACAACCGTGAAAATTTCTAAAATGGAAATCCTATTGTAGTGATTAATATGACTTCTTCTACGTATTGCTTTAGAGATAAGTTATCTGTTGTATTCTTACGACAGATATTGAAACATATTCTACTGCAGCTTTCACAATTAACACATTGCAGAAATTAAATGAAAGTAAAATGTCGGCACATATACAAACACAATAACACAGTTATTTTTGGACAATTGTCCCTGGAAAAGCCCAATGCGGGAAAACCGGTGCAGCAGATGAAGGTTTTATTATTCTTCAGCAAAAATCAACATGTACAAAATTTCACCCATCAGTATAGAACTGAGAAATATTTACAAACATTCTTGAACGAGTGTCTGACCCGAGAGAGAAGTTCCTTGACCCTCTGCATCTCTCTAGCTTGCCCAGCATCAATTTCTCTGGCCTCTAGACTGGCGTCACTCAGGCCAGTGTTGCCTCTCCCAGCGTCAGTCTGCCCAGTGTTGTTCCTTTTGTTGTGTTGTCTCTTTGTCCCTATCTCCCTAACTGATGTTGAACCCTCTTTGTCTCCCCTCCACCTGCAACTCTCTCTCTGAATCGATTTTCTCTTACCAAACTTCGACCAGTGAGAAAATTGATTTCTCTTGGGCAACTGAGCATCTGCCTGGTGTGTTTACCAAATGACCCTCAAGTCTCTTCTTATATCTTCCTGTTGAGCAATCAATGACCTAGATTAAAACATAATCAAAGGCTCAAATCGTTTTGACTTGATCCATGGCTCTTTTTAGAAGTTTCCCCCCTGATTAGATTAATACCCATTAATATTTTAATTTTCCTTAAGTTTAGACTTAGGAACCCCATTAAAAATATAATTATTTTAATAAAATCACTTTTGGGTGGAATTTCCCAAAACTCTTTTTGGGTTCTTTGGAATACCTATGCCCAAGCCTCCCTGTAAAATTTGAGGCTTAGAGCACATCCGATGCTACCCCAAATGAACACTCCCTCTTAGCGAGGAATCTGCTCTAGCAATATACTGCCTCTTTGCATACTGCTCTGACTCTAAAGCATCGTATCTGCGCTATTGATGCCTATCATGTTGTCCATCAACTACTGCGCTGCTGCTACTGCTACTGTACTGCTGCCTTTGACACTGCTACTGTCATGTAGCTCCCTCTACATCTGTGTTGCTGCTGGTCCTGCCACCCAACACTGCATCTACACTGCATCCTGCTCCTGCTACTGAAACAGATTTTCAATCATACCCAACTGCTCTCTGAGCTAAGCAAACTTAGCTCTTCTGAGAGCCTTTATGAGTACATCAGCCACCTACTCTCCTATGGGAACATATTGTAGTTGTACTGCGCCCACGCTGAACACAGTCTTTGATAAAGTGATAACGAATATCTATATGTTTCGACCAATCATGAAATACTGAATTCTCAAAGAGTTTGATGCAACTCTGATTATCGCAGTAAACCTTGGTCGCCTCCATCCTTTTCCTGAATAGGCTCACAAGCAATTTTCTAAGCCATATGGCTTCGCATGTAGCTGTGTTGGCTACCATATATTCCGCTTTTGTTGAACTCAGTGCTACCGATTTCTGCTTCCTGCTGCACCAGGATATCATTCCTGATCCAACACTGAAGCAGTAACCAGAGGTACTTTTTCAGTCTACTGAATTACCTGCCCAATCTGCATCGGTGAACCCATTCAAGTTGACATCCTCTCCTCTCGAGTACTTCAACCCATATCTGGTTGTTCCTCGTACATACCTAAGTATGTGTCTAACTGTTGCCCAATGCACTCTTTTCGGTTCCACCATGAACTGACTAAGAGTGTTAACCGCAAAACAAATGTTTGGCCTAGTGTTGACCAGATACATAAGTGAGCCAATGAGTTGTCTGTACAAGGTGGGATCTACTTCTTTATCCTCAAATGCATCTATTTTCTTCCAGTTGGTGATCATAGGAGTAGCCATGGGTCGACAATCCTGCATTCTGAATCTCTTCAGAATCTTTGTAGCATATCTTCCTTGACCAAAGAAGATCTCCCCATTCTTCTGCCAAACTTCCAACCCCAGAAAATAATGCATCAATCCCAAGTCCTTCATGTCAAATTCGACTTCAAGATTCTTCTTGCAGTCCTGGATGAGCCTAGATGATCCAGTTAGAAACAGGTCATCTACATATAGTACCAAAATAAGTGGCTCATTCTCTACCAATAAATAGTAGAGATTGGGACCAGCATCACTCTTGACAAATCTCAACTGCTGCAAGTAACTATCAATTTAAACATACCATGCTCTAGGTGCCTGCTTGAGCCCGTACAGGGCTTTCTTTAACCTGCAAACATGGGACTTCTTCTCATGAGTTTCGAAGCCTTCAGGTTGTTCTATATACACCTCTTCTTCTATCACCCCATTCAAGAATGTTGTCTTGACGTCCATCTGGAGAATCTCCCATCCCATTTGAGTTGCTAGGGATATAACAGATCTGATAGAGGTGTAACGAGCAACTGGGGTGAACGTCTCTTCATAGTCTATCCCTTCTTTTTGAGCATGCCCCTTTGCCACGAACCTTGTCTTGTACTTCTCTATGTTGTCGTCTGCAACATACTTGATCTTGTAGATCCATCACGAACCTACAACAGATCTATTTTCCAGTCTAGGTACTACTTCCCAGACATCATTTGTCATGATGGAGTTGTACTCTTCCACCATGGCGTCCACCCACACTTAGTGTTGAACAGCTTCCTAAAAGCCAGAGGGTTCTCCAACCTAAGCTACCAATGCTTGGTATCTATCTAGTTGTTTGCGTTACCTTTTCTCAGCTCTAGGAGCTCCAACAAACTCCTCTGTATCCCTCAGTGTCTGTCGCACTTCTCTGCTCGTTCTACCACTGGTGATGGGAGGTTCAACCAATTCTTGCTCCTCATTTTGTTGTTTAGTCTGTTGAGAAGCATCTCCATTTCCTCCAAAGGGAAATACTTGTACTGGTCACTGTACTTGTCCCAGGTATATGCTCTCCTGCCTATCCTTCTTGCCGCCCCTGCTGCTCTTGGACTAACAGAACATCTCCTGACTGATCTTCTACCAGCATTTCACGAGACTTCCTGAAAGCTCTATCTTCCATGAACTTTGCATCTCGTCTTACTACAATCTTCCTGTTGTCCAGAATGTAGATTCTATATGCCTTTGAGGTCTCGATGTATCCTACAAGATAGCTCTTCTCTGCAGTTTGATCCAATTTGCTACGCTTCTCATCTGGAATGTGGCAATAAGCCACGCTTCCGAATATCCTAAGATGACTGACTTCCGACTTCTTCCCTGTGAATACTCCTTCGGGCGTTCTCTTCCCTAATGCTTTATGAGGAGTTCTATTCTGAATATATATTGTCGTGTTGCAAGCTTCTGTCGATAGATACTTAGGTAGATCATGATCATACAACATGGCTTTGGCTACCCCAACAATAGTTCGATTTTTCCATTCTACCACTCCATTCTGCTCCGAATTATATGGAGTTGTCCACTCTCTTTTGATGCCCTCCTTTGCACAGAAATCTGTGAAATCCTTGTCTGTATATTCTCCACCGTTATCTGAACGCAATACCTTTATCTTTTTCCCTGTCATATTTTCAACGAGAACCTTGAACTCTCAGAAACGATCAAAGACCTCATCCTTAGTCTTTAAGAAATAGATCCAAGTTTTTCTAGAGTGATTATTGATAAAAGTGACGCAGTATTCACCACCACTAAGAGCCCTTGTGGACATAGGATCGCAGATATCTGAGTTACTTCTGGGAAAAGTTGCTTTGGCTTACTTTCCTAGTACACATCCTCTGCATGAGTAATCATGTTCATTGCTTAGGACTAGTACCCCTGTAACAGTCTCTCTGAGCATCCTCAGCACTCCATGGTGTAAGTGCCCCATTCGCCTGTGCCATAATTCATTCCGCTCCTTCTCACCATTATAGTTGCTACCTATTAGTGCCATTGGTGATTCGTGTTGCAACCTATACAACTTGTTGCTACGAACCCCAATTTGCTTTTTCCTTTTCCAACCTGGATGCTTAACGTATACTTTCTTTCCGATGAAGTATACATCATTTCCCTGGACCTGTAAATGGGACACTGAAATTAGATTCATCCCTAATCCTGGCATACGTAGAACATTTGTGGCTCGGATTCCGGTCCCTACGTCTGTCTGAAAAGCTATGGTGCCACTCCCTATGGGAGTACACTTCGTTCTATTTCCCGTAGTTATTTGGAAGTCCATCTGTTCTTCTTGATAGCTCGAGAAATGTTATCGTACTCTAGTCATATGAGCTGAAGCCCCGCTATCAATGTACCAAACATCCGCTAATGCCAAATTAGCTAAGCACGTGAATTCTTCATCTAATCTAGTAGACAAATCTTGGATATTTTGAGTATCCATATTGTCCAAATTCTAACGCTAACCTATCCCAGCAACTGCTGTAGGAAAAATTGTCTTCCTTGTTGAGTCTTCTACTGCGTTGTTCCTTCTACCACTAATAAATTTCGACTGGAAAAGACTTACCTCTTTGTCGACTCACTCAGAGAGAGTTTTCCCACGAAGTCCAATCTCTTTGGTTTGAATTACTCAACCCTCTGGGAGATTCGAATTTCTACTCTTGCAAGGATTTCGAATTCCCTTCCTTTCTCAACATTGGATCTTCCGGCTTTTCTCTTCTGCTTCCCTGTAGCTCTGATACCATGTGAAAATTTCTAAAATGGAAATCCTACTGCAGTGATTAATATGACTTCTTCTACTTATTACTTCAGAGATAAGTTATCTACTGTATTCTTACAGAAGATATTGAAACATATTCTACTGCAAGCTTCACAATTAATACATTGCAGAAATTAAACGAAAAGTAAAATGCTAGCACATATACAAACACAATAACACAGTTATTTTTGGACACTTGTCCCTGGAAAAACCCAATGCGGGAAAACCAGTGCAACAGACGAGGGTTTTTATTATTCTTCAGCAAAAATCAACATGTACAAAATTTCACCCAGTAGTATAAAACTGAGAAATATTTATAGACGTTCCTGAACAAGTGTCTAACCCGAGAGAGAAGTTCCTTGACCCTCTGCGCCTCTCTGACTTGCCCACTGTCAATTTCTCTGGCCTCTAGATTGGCCTGCGCAGTGCCTGCGTCACTCAGGACAGCGCTGCCTCTCCCAGGGCCAATTTGCCCAGCGTTGTTCCTTCTGCTGATCTGTGCCTTCGTCCCTATCTCCCTGACTGATGTTGAACCCTCTTTGTCTCTCCTCCACTTGCAACTCTCCCTCTGAATCGATTTTCTCTTGTCGAACTTCGACCAGTGAGAAAATCGATTTCTCTTGGGCAACTGAGTATCTGCCTGGTGTGTTTTCCAAATGACCCTCAAGTCTCTTTTTATATCTTCCTGTTGAGCAATCAACGGCCTAGATTAAAACATAATCAAAGCCACATATCGTTTTGACTTGATCCATGGCTTTTTCTAGAAGTTTCACCCCTGATTAGATTAATACCCATTATATTTTAATTTTCCTAAGTTTAGACTTAGGAACCCCATTAAAAATATTAATTATTTTAATAAAATCACTTTTGGGTGGAATTTCCCAAAATGTTTTCTGGGTTCTTTGGAATACCTATGCCCCAGCCTTCCTGCAATATTTGAGGCTTAGAGCACATCCGATGCTACCCCAAATCAACAACAGGCCATACTAGCTGCAATGTATTCGACCTCGGCAGTGCTTAGAGCAATTGATTTATGCTTCTTGCTCATCCAAGAAATTGAAGTAGGCCCCAATGAAAAGCAACATCTAGACGTGCTTTTGTGATCAACCACACTGCCAGCCCAGTCAACATCAGTATATCCATGTAGCCTCAAATTCCCGACAGTGTATCTCAATCCGTAGTTGATTGTGCCACGAAGATATCTCAAGAGATTCTTAGCAACAATCGAATGAATGTGATAAGGCTCGACCATAAATTAACTCATTGTATTCACAACGAATCATATGTTAGGACGAGAGTTTACCAAGAACATCAAGACCCCCACAAGTTGTCTATATTTGGAAGGGTTCACCAATTCGGGCCCAGCAGCACTACCACATAACTTCTTGAAGTTGAGTTCCATCGGAGTAGACACAGACTTGCAATCCACCATCCCACATCTCTCGAGCAACTTCACAATGTATTTTCCTTAAGAAAGGATAATCTTACCTGGCTTTTGCCAAACCTCCAGGCCTAGTGAGTAGTGCATCAGTCCTAGGTCTTTCATTTCGAACTCAGAAGCCAACTCCCTCTTGCATTAATAAATGAGAGGGTCTACACCTGTCAAAGGGAGATCATCTACATAAAGGACTAAAATGAGACGCGTGTCCTTTTCAACCTTGAAGTATAGGTTAGAATCAGCATCGCTCCTTGTAAATCCCAACTTCATAAGATAGCTATCAATCCTCTCATACCAAGCCCTACGAGCTTGCTTCAACCCATAGAGGAATTTCTTCAACCTGCACACGTGTGTCCTTCGATCTTGTACTTCGAACCCCTGATTTTGTTCCAAGTATACTTCCTCCTTAAGTGAGCCATGCAAGAAAGCAGTCGTAACATCCATTTGATGTAGGTTCCATCCTTGAGTGGCAGTGAGAGCAATAATAGATCAAATAGTGGTATATTAGGCAACAGGTGCAAATATCTCATCATAGTTGAGAGAAGCCTCTAGCAACGAACCTGGCCTTATATTTTTCGGCACTCCCATCAACTCCATGTTTGATTTTGTAAAGCCATTCAGAGGTGACCACAAATTTGTCATTGGGTCTAGGAACCACGTCCCAGACATCATTCTTCATGATTGATTTGTACTCCCCATTCATCGTATCCTTCCATACTTGGTGCTTTATGGATTCTTTGAACGTGCATGGTTTAGCTTGAACAATAGTACTCATAACAACAAAATATCCTTGGTACCTGTTTGGCTTCTTACTTTCACAAAATGTCCCCCTTGGAGCAGTATGTCTTTCAGCATCTTCGAGAATATCTTTGAGCCACAAAGGTCTTTTCCTTGAGGCAAAGGGATCACTAGGAGGTGGATCAATGGGATCCATCGGACCTTTAACATCACACATAGGCTCATCCATAGGAGGTTCATTCTGTTTTTCCACATCATCATCATTGTCCTTCCTTGGGATAGGAAGATCACTGGCTTTCCCAAGGGTAGTATCTTCATCGAAGGTGACATCGCGGCTTACTTCCACATCTCTTTGACCAAGCACATAGATTCTATATGCCTTTGAATGTTCACTGTAGCCAACAAATATATCTTTCTTCCCATATGCTTGCAACTTGTTTCTTTTCTTTTAGGCACATGAAAATACAGAGGACAACTAGATATTCTAAAATGAGAAACATTAGGTTTCTTACCAGTGAAAACTTCCTTGAGTGTCTTGAAATCCAGTGCTTGATGCGGGCTCCTATTTTGAACATACACCATAGTGTTGGTAGCTTCTCCCCATAAGAACTTCAGTAAGCCTTGATCATGGAGCATGGCATGAGTGGCTTCTATGATTGTTCGGTTCTTCCTTTCAGCGACTCAATTTTGCTCAAGAGTGTATGGAACAGTTGTCTCCCTCTTAATGCCAGCCTCTCTGCAAAAATCATTGAATTCATATTCGGTTGCATTGTCGATCCTCAATATCTTGATCTTCTTCCCTGTTTCATTCTCCACCAATGCTTTGAAAGAACGGAGCCATTTGAACACTTCATCCATCTTCTTTAAGAAATAGATCCATGTTTTGAGTGAGAAGTCCTCCACAAAGATTGCATAGTATAAGTATCCTCCCAATGATGTCACGGGCAACATACCAGATAGGTCAGAATGGACCAATTGAAGAACATCAGCAATTTGGCTTTCACTAGAAGGGAATGGTCCCCTTGTAAGTTTCTCAGCTACGCAACCCTGACAAACTCCTTCATGATTCATGTTGAACTCGGGCATACCTGTGACCATCTTCCTGGGGTAAGGCTTTGTAATGAAGGTGGGAAAATCTTCGTTACCATAATTTAGATTGAAGAGAGGTGTCACAAGTCAAGGCTCCCAAAGGACTTCCTCCAACTTCATATATATTATAGACCATCAACCCTAAATCCAAGAGTGAATGCATCTTTACGGTTTCTTTGCCAAATACATACCTTTCCATCAATGAATGCTACCTTGAAGCCTTTATCTTCCATCGCAGAAATAGACATCGGGTTCTTCTTCAAATCAGGGACATACAACACTTCTTGTAGATGAATGATTTGACATTGATTCAAGTGAAGAATGACAGTACCTATCCCTTTCACGGGGTAGGTAGCATTGTCTCCAAGTATGATCTCCAAATTAGTCCTCTTTTCAACCAAATTTGAGAGGACTCCTTGTACCCAGTGAAGTGCCTTGAGGCTTGCTTCACTATCAATCAACCAATGATCCAACGTGTCCAAAGGAGAGGCAATAGATAGAGCGAAATAAGATAAAATTCATTTTGTTTTTCTACAACATTACTTTCATCATACCTGGAGTTTCTCGTTCTTTTGGGAGGTCGACCATTTCCATATTGATTAGCGGGAGCATTACGCTTTCCTTTATTGTTGAACCTATTGTTCCTTTGATTGCCATGGCCTTTGAAATTGTTGTGGTTGTTGTTGTCATCATCCCTTGAAGAATTCTCTTGTGAGAACACTCTCTAGCATAGTGGTTGAACCTGTTGCAATTGTAGCTCCTTCCTTTTCTTCCTTCCTTGAATCCCTGCTTGATCCATGACCCTGTCTCTTTAGACCAGCATTAATTTTCTTCTTTGCATAAGCGGAGAAAGCAGTAGGTTCATTTCTATTGGAGGGCTTGTCGCTTATCTCTCTCCATCATCCTAGTCTCCTCTTAAGTGCTTCTAGCCAATAATTCATTGAAACCAGGTATCTTGTCATTGTTGAGAATGGTGGTGACAAAGACATCCCATGGTCTTGGAAGAACTCCAAGAGCAATGAGAGTGAGTTCCCTGTCAAAAATAACTTCTCCAATAGACAGCAAGTCATTCTTGATTTGAGTTATTCTCGTGAAGTAGGATTGGATTGACTCCCCTTTATTCATTTCAATGTCCTTCAACTTGTTTTTGAGAAAGAGGATTTGATTTGCATTATTCACTTCGAACATCCCAACCAACTTATCATACATCTCCTTAGATGTTCCCAAATTAGAAATATAGGCAACCAAATGCTTTCGACTGGAGTTTATGATTTCTTAGCTTTGACCTCACCTTTCTTATACTTTGTCTTCGCAGCAGCAAATGCATTTGAAGGAGGCTCCACCACTTTTCCCTGCACATAGTCCATTGCATCATGCTCTTCCAAAGTCAAGTCCAAAGTCATCTTCCATGCATGATACTCAGATTTGTCATTGAGCCTATCCTCAACCTTGAAGTAAGATGTAGAAGCCATTGAGGCTTGTCCTTGTCCAACATATCTCTCTTTGTGATTGATTTTTTCTCTCTTACTTGGGATTTGTCTTCACCTGGGCTCTGATACCATGTTAAATTTTGTTAACAATGGTATGTTCTATGCTTAGCACAATTACTTCAATGTATTTTAGCAACCCAATGACGATTTCCAATTTAGTTTCCAATTGCGATCACTTTAACCATTAAAACAGTAAAAGTAGATAGAACATGAAACAAAATGCAGGAGACAAGCCAAGATAAGAGAACACCAGATTTGGCGGATGCCAAGGAAAAATCCCAATGTGGGAAAACACTTTGATCAATTCTTCTTATTATTATATCAAATGTTTAGTAGAGAGAGAGAGTACAAAAAGTCAAAGTTGACTTGCAAAATCACAGTCAAGACTCAAAACAACCCTGTCAAATTTGCAGTCAAATTCAACCCTAACCAGAAAGTCAAAGATGGTTAACGCAGCGACAAATCTTCCACTTTGGAGCTCGGTCATACCCAGTCAAACTCGACTTGATAAGGTGGTCAAAGTCCACCCAAAACAGTCCTGAAAACTATGGTCAAACTTAGTCAACTTTGCGATCAATTTTGCAATCAAGTCTACGGTCAACCCTATAGTCATCCTTGTGGTCAAAGTGCCCAGAAATTATGGGTTTCTGTGCCAAATAGTACGGCCTACCAAAAGTGAAATTTTCCCACAAAAAACGCAGTCAAAGGATGAATCAAAGTGCTCAGTCAACGTTGGTCAAACCTTGCAACAGTTTTGAAATTTCGGCCCTGTAATTTGTTTGAAATTCAACTTCCTTTGCCACAGGTGTGAGAGAAAGAGAATGCCCTATAGTTGTACGAACCAATGAGAGAAGGAGACAAAAGAATGTGTGAGTGATGATGATGCCAAATGAGGTGAGAGGACACTTGTATTTATACAAGTCGTTGAGGGTGAAAAGACATGACCATTGGGCTTCATGAACCTACATGATGATGTGGGCAACCTGAACAATTTGCACATGTGTTGGCATAAATTTAAAAACACACTTCTGCTTGTCCAAATTAGATGATCTTTATATCAATTTTGGTCCTCTCGAAAAGAGGAATTCAATGCAATCATTACCTCCATGAAATGAGTTGTCCCAAGGTGGAATTTGGCTCTAGTTGCCAATTTTAACATGTGATCTTCAAAAACAAGATGATGGCATACAAGTGGAGTTGAGCAATGACAACCCTCATCCAATTACCAAATTGGACTCTATCTCTTTCAACGTGCCTTCAAGTGATGTTCTTGAGTTCACTTATGTCTTGTATCTTCTCAGTTTCACTGAGAAGATCCTTTCGGTTTCTTGCATGACAAATCTATAGTGTGTGGCTTAGTTTGACGATCAACAAGTGATCATTAGAAAATGCAGCACTAGCCCTATTCAAGTTTTGGGCAAGGAAGCATGTGAAGGCAGCCTTTTACAAGCCAAAAGGTAGATTTGAGGAAGCACGATGCTTCAGTGCATTACAATGACAACATGTGCAAGTTGTCACACGAGCAGTTTGATCACCTGCATTATGGAGTACCTCCACTCCTAAAGGACATGATGCAAGGATTGCTGAACTTCAAGATCAAGGAGACTAGAGTCTGTAAGGGCAATTTTCAAGCAATGAGAACAAATCAAGGGAGATTCTTGATATGATTCATTAGAATGTGTGTGAATCGATGACTTCAGCTTCTTTGAAGAGTAGTTGGTACCCTGTCTCTTTTATTGATGATTACTCTTATAAGACTTAGGATTATTTTATGAAGACTAAGGATGAAGTATTCAGTAAGTTCAGAAAATTCAAAGCCTTGGTTGAGAATCAAACAAGGCAGGAAGATCAAAGTGTTAGAAATCTGAAAATGGAGGAGTGTATACCTCCAGGGCTTTGGTGCATTTTGCAGAGAAGAGAGGTGAGAGCTGACAGTACCTTACAACACTCAGCAGAATGGGGTTGAACAGATGAAAAACCAGTCCATCATAGGGACAACCAAAGCAATGATTCATTACATGGATTTGCAGATGTCTCTTTGGGCAGAGACATGCAATACAGCTGACTACAGTCTGAAAATATGTCCTTATAACATATTAAAGGACAAAATGTATCTTTCATTTCTACTTGAAATAGAAACATTTGATTTTACTTTGGAAAAAAAAAACCATCCATCTTGGTTCCGGACAATGGAAATGAATCCCTCTGGCATGTGCATCTTGGTGCTGAGAAGGTGACTAACTTCCCCTATGAAATTTGAATTATGCTAGTAATGCCATTTCTACATTACCTGTATTTCAAAATAAGGACCAGACCTAGCTTACACAAACACATCATGCTAAACCCACTCAGAAACACCAAACCGGTTTTGATTAGTATCGAGTGTAACAGTCCGTGCAAAGCGGCCATGAATTGCGTTAAATATTTCTGTATAGATTAAAACGAAGATGCTACCTGCAAAATCTTTAAAGTAAATCTCCGACTACTTTTAAAAAAAGGTAAGAGAACAGATTCCAGTCGAATTTCTTACAGTGTCGTTTGACAGAATCATGTTCTAAATCGGATGAAATTTATCTTCATTTTAAAGGCAATGGAAGGTGACCCGAAACTAAATCAAATTTCTGGAGACCAAACCTAATCTAGCATGTATCCCCTGTGAAATGAGATTGAAAGCCGTAGTTTTATCCATCTAACTAATGCACATATTAAACAAACATTGCATGAACAAAGTTATTGGAAAAGGGCTTACTAGGCTTATCGGTGACGAGAACAACAATATCGCCAGGGATGTCATCTCTGAGAGTAGCTTGGTGCAGAGCCTTGAAATTCGAACCACCACCGGAAACAAAAACGGCCACCTTCTTCCTTCCACTCCCAACATCTTTTCTCTGCGCATTCTCGTTCTTAGGCTCCGCGTCCTTTGTGGCTCCCAATGCTCTGCATTCAACGGCCCTGACTATAGCTAGGCAAGGGCATTTCAAATACGATCTCTGGAAGAAAAGAAAAGAAAAAATGTTGAAGGGAGGTGGCAATTGAGGTCGCGGTTTCGGATCCCAGAATCCGCTCAGGCTGATTATTTGAACTTGTAGAAGAGCCAAAAGTAAACGAGAAGAAAGAAACTTACGTTGGGTGGCGCTCGAAAAATGGAGACGATAGGGGTTCCAAAGCTCGTGAGTTGTGAACGAAGAGCATTTGATGGTGATGGTGGCAGTGTAACGCTCGAGTGTGTAGATTGTTGTGATGATAAAATCCCTGCAAATGACCAACAACAAGGAGAGGGGGAAAGCAACAAAGACGCCATTGAGAAATCGCCCATCCCAAACCCAACCATAAATATGAGTGCCTACCTGGTTGCAATATGCCTATCTCGTACCTCTCTCATGGATTGTCTGTGTTGTAATGGCGTGTGAGAATCCGCGGGAATCATAGAACAAAATATGCTATTCTAATTTTTTGTTAAAACAACAGTCATTTTCATTGGAGAATCTCCACGTCAAATTTACTTGCTTAGGATAAATAATATATAAAAATTAACTTGTTGGCAAATAATTGAAAGGATAAACTCTCAACCATTGACTGAGGTTTGCGTTCGTTAAAACATCTATTTTCATCGTAGATAAATTCTCACCTAAAAACAAGTTTACATTAATTTGGTTTAAATTTAATATAACGAAAAAGTATTCCTTCCCTCAAGCTTATAATATCCCATCGACATCCTAAATTAAGTAGTCAGATCTTTGTAGCATATGAGTTGACATTGATTTGTTTATTATCGTTAATTAAGAATACTTATTGATTCTTTGATCGGAAAATCCACAGTAAGAGAATTTTTACACCAACGTTTCGAATCCCAAATGGGATCCATTATCAGGGTTAAGAATACTTAACTAACTTAAAAAATATATAATATATATTTAATTATTTGATTATTTGAACTTGTAGAAGAGCCAAAAGTAAACGAGAAGAAAGAAACTTACGTTGGGTGGCGCTCGAAAAATGGAGACGATAGGGGTTCCAAAGCTCGTGAGTTGTGAACAAAGAGCATTTGATGGTGATGGTGGCAGTGTAACGCTCGAGTGTGTAGATTGTTGTGATGATAAATTCCCTACAAATGACCAACAACAAGGAGAGGGGGAAAGCAACAAAGATGCCATTGAGAAACCGCCCATCCCAACCCCAACCATAAATATGAGTGCCTACCTGGTTGCAATATGCCTATCTCGTACCTCTCTCATGGATTTGTCTGTGTTGTATGGGCGTTTGAGAATCCGGGGGAGTCATAGAACAAAATATGCTATTCTAATTTTTTTGAAGTGCAATCCCATTTCAATAATAAAATCCATTTGTTTTGAAGTAAATTATTAGGGAGCATTTGAGAGCATAGTAGTGATAGCGGAACGTAAATTTGATAAGAAAGTTTGGAGTTTTTCTCACTATTATAGGTTTGGGAGGTTTTTGTGGAATTTTTGTTCGATTTAGCAATATGATAAGAAAGTTTGGAGTTTTTCGTTAGGAGGTTTTTTTTGAGAATTTTTGCTGGATTTAGCAATGTATTGAAAAATTCCTAAGTCATTTGAATTATGGAGAATTCACAACTTAAATTTGTGATTTCAAAAAATTTATGCTGGATTTTGGGCAATTTGAACCTAAGAATATAGCTAGAAAAACTCCAAAATGTTTAAAAGGTAGACTATGGCTTTATTTAGTATAGAGAGAGTGCAATGCAAATCTCACTTGTTCCACTATTATGTAAGAGTGGGTTTTGATCTATTTATCTCTATATAATGAGTGCAATGTAAATCTCACATCTTCCACTATTACCTTTGAAAACCTTCATGGCAACCTTAGAGGGTTAGACCAAATCTAACCCCTTTACATTGTCATCCTTGAGACTAAACATTAATGTAGTCGACAAAAGAATTTGGACCGAATGGTAAGGCTAGCATTCATTAAGGTTCACATCGCATGTGGCTCTTCTAATGCCTTTGTTGAGTTGTCATTTTGTCATCTCTTACACCATTCAAAACATCTAATTTTTATCCTTTTATCTTATCATTTCACTTGTTCATTGTTATTTCTACTGCGTTTCTGTATGAATATACTGGAACAAGTCTACAAGCATTAAAGTAGTTAATTGTCATTTATTTCTAATGAATTAGAGAGGATTAAATTTGGTTTTACTAATGACGATTATGCCTAGTTCTTGTAGTTCTCAGGCAGTTACTATAACCGACCTCCAAGATTGGCATATATATGCAACTCAAGGGGAAATTTTGGAACACAGGTCTTGTTCCTAAATTTGATGGCATAGTTTCATGTTATCTAGGTTGTACCTAGATCGATTCCACACGCCTCCAGCTCATGATCTATGTTTCAGTCAACTTGTGTCAAACAAAAATGAGTGATTAACTAACTTCATACATGATTTTCAAATCCACGAAGAAGAATATAGAAATTTTGCGACATGGGTTTTGTACAAAACAAACTCAATTAGGTAACCCATTATTGGTTTGCCTCGAAAGTGCGTGATTTGGGAGCTACATGCGGTTCTTCTAAGAGGCATTTTTTTGTGGTCGTTCCTAAGCCACAACCCAAATTTGGAGCGCTTGCACAACAATTTGTCAAATCTTCTTAGATTCAATGATTTGTAGTTTGTATGGTTCAAATCTCAACCTAAGTGTCAAGGAATCCATATTCTAGTTGTTTTGAGCTAGTTGATAGTGTCTATGGATGAGACATGGATGGAGGTGCACTATAAAGGTTAATCAATGAGAGGGGGCGGGAATAGGATAGTTTAAACATTCATGGACTATTTCATAGATCAACTCATTATGGGGTCTATAAATGCTCTATTGACATGTAAAAGTTAGGGATCAAAGTTTAATATGTCAATGTGATTCGTGTTTTTATCTATGGTCTTTGCATGCAATTTAATCTTATAACATAGATGGTGTGGCTAGTTGGGAGGGCCCACTAACCCAACCATGCCTGCCTTGCATCTATTGTGCATTATTTCTTGTAGAATGTGTTTGGTAATACTTTGTTTTATGTACCTTGTTTTGACTTAACTACATATATAGCAATATAGAGATGCATGTTTGTTGTGTAGTGTCTTTGGATTGGCGATTTATATTAATATATTGCATATATTGTCTTTTATATTACTCTCATTGTGTATCTATATGGCATATTTTTTTATACCAATATTGTTATATGCTTGTTATGTCTCATTATTGAACATTGTCCTCAATATTTATGTTATCATGTATCTAATGCGTATTATTGTTAAGCATTGTTGACATTGATCATGTATGCTTGTTGTGTATCATTGATAAGCATTGTTAACACTTATGGTATCATTATGTGTCTGGTGCATATTAATTGATATCGATATCGTCGTATGCTTTGATATTGTTGTATGATTGCCACATATTGATACATGTGTCCTAACATTGGTTGTGTTGCTGGTGAGGAACATCACTCATATCATTGATATTTTGCATGAATATAAGTGCTAACCATGTTGTGTCTACAAGTGAACAAGATAAACCCATGCCTCTTGCCAAAACAAAGTATGAAATTCATATGACCAAACTATTTATGAATTCATGAGACCAAGCCTAAGCCATGACATTCTTTACATGCAAATGTATATAGGTTTCATTTCCTTGCATAGCTTGTTGTGTTTACCATAGAGTTCATTTTATCTTGCCAGTTTGCTTTCGAATTGTAGAGTGTGAAGATTGAGCGTTGGAGGGCAATGTCAAGCATTGCAACCCTCCTGGTTATTTAACCATTTGGTTCAGCCAATGTGACAAGCATATGGAATGTCAATCAAGGGCTTTGTAGACAACCTCAATGACCATAATATATTTTAGGATCTTTTTCTTTTCTTTTTTTCTTTTCCTTTCTTGCATTTAAATTGTTGTTTAGTAGAAGTGGGATTTATTTGTGAAGGGAAATTATATGCATGGTAGTTCTTCCTTAGCCGCATGAACACCCTATTTGGTCATTGTGAAAGATTGCAACCTATGGTGAAGAGACCCTGCATTGATGCCTCAGATAGTGGACATCTCCTAGGTTACTTTCTATATGAATTCCTTTATGTTTTCATCTTGTAGTATAGGTTAGAAAGCCTACTAATGCCCTAAACTCTGCACATATAGTGTAGCATCTCTAGATCTATGACCTCCAGTTGATAACTTATGTTGGAATTATTGAGCAATTAGTTTGACCAACGACCTTAAGTTTGATACGAGGGCACATGGAAGTATTGGTCAAACATGTGAAGCTTGCATTACACTCTTGACACACATATAGTGGACAACCTTCCTTCTCTCCTTGAGATCAACTCTTTTATGTCCAATGTGGTCAATGAGAGTTTAGCATAACTAGCTTAAGATTAATTTTTGGCTTTTGTTGTTCATCCTCTACCTAAGAATCCCCAAAGTGACATGTCCCAAAAGTGATATCTCAGTTAACTCGAGCCCTAATTGACCTCAATGTTGATAGATAATGATTTATGTAATGGATGCTAGAGGGATTTCGAAGAAGTTAAGTGTGCATTTCCGATAACAAAAAAAGCAATGGATAGTGCTGTGAAAAAAATAGAGTTTCATTTTTTATGTTTCATGGATGTCTTGCAAATATAAGGGAGTTATTCAAACCTTGCACTTATCCTATTTAGTAAGGATTATTTTACAATGCATCTTCAATAATTACCTATACCCACTTACATGTCTTAAATTTTTAGTGAATGTTTTCATAACTTTTACAAGCATAATTCTTGTTTACTAATTCTAGTTGAAGCATGTTAAAAACCAAAGAATGCCCTTATGGCAATAGGTACTTGCTACGAAAAGCTCCCCCTTTGAAATTGCTTCAACATCTCATTATCAAATGTGTTTGTTATTTAGTACCGCCCCTCCCTCTTATTTTCATATGCATAGTACAGAGTTGATGGTTGCATCACACATCACACTTTGGTGAACCATGTTAGTGGCTCAACACCACCCTACATTGAATTCATCAAGTTAGACCTTATATCCCTTCCACCATCATCATACATCCTCATTCATGCACATGTTCTAAAGTTTATGACAAATAATACTCCTCCCACATGCCCAACATAATTAAGATGGTCAAAATGACTCATTCCAATGGACTCCATGCTATGAGATTCCTTCTAGACTTGTTGAGGAATATATAGTCTCTATTGTCTCTCCGATTTTCCCCAAAGGAAAAGTCCTAACCTCTTTGGGGGTAAAAAGCAAACAAAACAATTAGGCAAGCTACCCATTCTCACCTTGACAACCTTGCCCCTCACTTCTAGGTTCAAAAGATGGTCTCCCACCTAAGAGGGGATTCCATATGTCTAATCCTAAGTCTGTTGTTTAAGCACAGGTGAGTGAAGGTGGATAGGATTAGATTATATAAATGAGGTTAATCAAAGGATACTTGGAAGGCTTCTTCGATGATTAATGACTTAAATGTCAAAATACCAAATGGTGAAGTATTTCAAAATTTTGTTTGTAATGATTTTATATGCATAAAATATTAATTCATTAAGAGCTATGCAAGTGCTTATTAAAAATAAAGTATTTGTGGGCATGAGGAATAAGTAAATATGGATTTCCATCAAAGGTATGCCCTATGTTGCAACTCTCTAATATACTAACAAGCTCATAAAGTAGTACTCACCCTAATATTATAGAGTACCAACCAAGAAGGATAAATTTTACAAGAGAGTACTCTGCTTCAGGTAGACTTACGTATACCTGATCACCATCGTACAAGAGAGTACTCTGCTTAAGTGTTGTTCATAGTGCACTATAATAGTCTGACAATCAAATGGTTGGTTTCAGTATTCCTATGGGACCTCCGATATACTAGAGGGTACGTGGAAGAAATGTCCATGTTTAGGTTTTGTCCATGGGATAAGAAGGGGGAATACATAGGGAGAATAGACAGGGCCTCCATCACTGCACACAAGAAGTGGAGGAGACATGCCAGACATCCCCGACCCATCAACCGTATACAAGTCATATAATGTCAGATCATTCTTCATTAATGCCCATGAATGTGTTAAAAACTAGGAAGTCCCATTAATTATGTTGTGTTGTGGCCTGCCTAGGCCTATTTACTATTGGGTGCTTGTAATTATCATTCCACTGCTTGCCATGATGGACTTTGGCCTTTTATTCTCGTCATTTCAGTGTGATATATTAATTCCCTCCAACTCCCTCACTTTCATACACCTTTATACAAACAATTGTAGTTGTTTACTTGGTGATAGACTTGGATTTTTGGCTTCCAACATGGTTTTCAAAGAGTGGGGTTGAGAAGCATTCCTCTTTCTGCCACCTCCTCTCCCATGTTGGTTTTAGTCTAAGCCTATCTTTTCCCGTCACCTTATTCTTCGAGTCATATTTGGTGCTTCCAACCTTGGCCATGGCTAGGGAAAAGGGCTTTTGTTTGTAGGTAAGTGGTGGTTGTGGTACCATAGATGGCTCACAAGCCAAGTATCGAGTTGATTCCTTAGCTCCCTAGTTTCAGGAGAAGACGCCACAAGACATTTAGCAAGGCTTGCAGGCAATTAAGGAGAAAATAATATAGGAGCATGGTGTTCAGTACGACTATGAGATTATTGTTGATATGGCAGCCTAGGTGCCTGATATTGGCCACAATTGTGGCTAGCATAATCGACACCTCTGCACCATCGATTTATATTGGAACATAAAGTCTTGAATGGGAAAAGTTTAGCTTCATAGGAACAATCTAAAAAACGAAATACTTCTCATGTTGGACAAAGTTAAATTGTGGATGCAATACTTGGGGCACCGTATGGAATGAATTAAGGCTAGCATAGCACCAAGAGTAGGCCCTAGAGCAACTAGTCAAGATAGAGCCACCCCTATCAAGGTGGAGCTCTCGAATTCTTCTTAATGTTTGATGTCTTATAAGCCTTTGGCTTCTCTATTTTCTAGTTCCATTTTTTTATTTTTATCTTTAACTGAAACGGTTAATTTTTATTGATAGAAAGCTGATCGGGCATAGCCTGAATGACCATTACAATCTTCATTGATAATTACAACACTTTTCCCTTAAGGAATGTTTGCCTTGGTTGGAGTTCCTGCATTTATGCTGATCATTCCTTCCTAAAGAGAGCATCCTATATTTGCCAATCTGTCTGCATCTTTGTTTAATCCTCTAAGAATATGACATATTTGAGCCGGATGGAGGTCTTTCAATATTCTGTTTACTCTTGCTAGTTGCTTGTTCAGTGCCGGATCCTTGAGCTTTTCCTTTTTTACCATTGTTTTTATCAACAATTTTGAGTCGCCTATTATTAAGATTTCCTTTGGATTTTCTACTTGCAATTTGGCAAGCTTTCCAGAGACTGAGTATTTCAGCTTGGTTGTTTGTTTTCACTCCCAGGCCCCAACTGAATTCATCTTTTTTCCCATTCCAGTAGAAGATCACTCCTCCTCCTCCTAACCTCCCTGGATTGCCTTTTGAGGCTCCATCGAAGAAAATGGTGCATATGTCCTGGGATTTCCACCACTTTTGGAAGTTTTCTTCAGTTTCACGGATCTGCCATCTTTCCTTGAGGATTGGTCATTTAATTGCTTGATGTCTGCCTTTTCCTGTGTAGTCTTCCAACCACGCGCTTTCTTCTCTTCTTAGTGAATTGTCTTCCTTTGCAGTGTGATGATTGAGAGTTTCTAGGAGAAGCTTCTTTGCCTATTCTGCCACTTTCACAGCTGGCAGCTCAATGTTATTAAAGATGGTCTCGTTCCGGGCTAACCAGATTTTCCAGCAAACATATTTAGGCGCAGCTGTCCATACTTTGTGCCAAATTGATTTGTTGACAATTCGGTGAGGGTAGCTGTCATTCCAGGATGTAAACATGGAGACTATCGTACTTTGAGAAGGGGGACTCACATTCAGTCCGAAAAAGAAGATGGACCATACCTCCTTCGCGAGATCACACATTATGAACATATGGTTTGCTGTTTCCATATCTCTTTTGCAAAGGATGCATCTGTGTGGCCCTGCTATACCCCTTTTGCACATATTTTCACCTGTGAGGATTTTGTTATGAAATAAAGTCCAAAAAAAGAAATTGATTTTTGGGATGCTGAAGCTGTCCCAAATCTGCTTCCATACAATTCCCTAATGTGGTGAATCTTGCTTGCTTTGCAATTGATGATATCCCTGGTTTGTTGTATACACTCCATTCTTGCCCCAGCCCCAGATGTCTTCCTCATCGATGTGGACTGGAGAAAAATCAGTGATTTCTTCTATGAGGACAGCGAGCTGATTTTTTAATTGTTCTGGAATTATGGGCCATTTCCATCTCAGCCAATTGCCATTGCTGTCCCATTCTGATAAATCCTCTATTTTTTTGATACCTTTTGCTCGGAGCCATTCTCTGATCTTGGCGACCTCAATTTTTTGGTTTAGAGGCTGATGTCCCATTATGCAGTCTTCACATAAATTAGTTTTCTTCCCATTATCGGGAATACGGTATAATTGACTTATGAAGAACTCTATTCCTTTGGCGCACAGTTTCCAGGCCTGCGTGCCTTTTGGATGCTTCTCCGGTTTATAATTCATGATGGTGCGTTTCTTAAGGTATTTCTTATTAAAAATCTGGCTTACAGGATGGTTGGGCTCCACGCATAATTGCCATAGCAATTTGCAACCCAGAGCCACGTTTGCATACCCAGGGTCGCGCACATGAAGGCCTCCTTCCGCCATCGGCCTTATCACTGTATCCCATTTGATTAGGTGGAATCAGTTGCGATTCCCTCGCTCACCATTCCATAAAAAGTTGCGTATATACTTGGAGATTTGATCAGAAATGTGTTTGGGTGCCATCATCAGAGCCGCTTGAAATGTTGGCAGTGCTGAGAGGACAGATTTGATTAAGATGAGTTTGCCTCCTGTGGATAACCAGAAGCCTCCCCACGCTGCTATCTTCTTCTTGTATTTTGATATTACTTCCTCCCACATGTGATTTCTATTTGAGCCCAATGTTATAGGAAGACCCAAATATTTGATTCTTTCCCATTCTGCGTGCCCTTTGTATCCCAAGTCTTCTGCGATTTTCCCAATTGAGTGTTGGTCTATGTTCCAACCATAGACTGCACTTTTCTTTTCACTTATTAGTGCGCCCGTGGTGCTGCAAAACTTCTGTAATATGGTTTTGAAGGCTGATGTTATTCTTGAGGAGGCCCCCCCCAGCAAGAGCGAGTCATCAGCGAATAATGCATGGTTCATTGATTCTATGCCTTTCTCAATTCTGATCCCTGGTATACTGCCTTTTTGTTTTTCCATAGTTAACTTTCTACTTAAAGAGTCAGCCATCAGGATGTAGAGGAAGGGTGAGAGGGGACAGCCCTGTCTCAGGCCCCTTGTGGCTGGGAAGAAGTTTGCAGGTCTGCCATTTATCATTGGTGCTATCCATATCTTTTCCAGGCAGGCTTTAATTAAATTGATGAAGTTCTGGTTGAAGCCAAAAGCTGATAGAACCCTGTATAAAAAAGATCTATTTACTCTATCAAAAGCATTACACATGTCCAGTTTGATTAACATACCTTGTTCTTTACGCAGCTAACTTGAATGCAGAGCTTCCTGCACTTGGATGACATTGTCCAGGATGTGTCGTCCTTTCACAAAACCTCCTTGAGCTAGAGTAATTAATTTTTGGAGTAATGGTTTGATTCTATTTGCCATCAACTTGGCCAGTATATTGTAGGATGAGTTGCATAATGTGATAGGTCTGTATCTATCGAATGTGCCTGGATTGGATTCCTTTGGAATTAGAGCGAGGAAAGTTGAGTTTATGTCGCCTCCGACTTTTTCCCTCCTCATGAAACCTTGAACCATTCTCATGAGATCAGTTTTGATTATCTCCCAACATATTCTGTAAAAGTGGATTGAAAATCCATCGGGTCCGGGGGCTTTATCTGGCTCCATGGACCAGACTATGTTTGATATTTCTTCTTCTGAGGTTGGCCTTAAAAGAGTTTCATTGTCATCTGAATTTACTAGCTGGGGAATATTTGTGAGGATTCTTCTATGTCCTCCTCGCTCCCATCTTTTCTAGCGCTGAGAAGATTTTGGAAATGTTTAACGGCTACCTCCTTGATTTGTTCAAATCCTCTACATACCTGTCCACTGGAGGTAGTAATTTCTGCAATGTGATTTTGCGAGATCTGAGCCTTGTATTGTCTATGGAAATATGTAGTGTTCCTGTCCCCTGCTTTGAGCCACAGGCTGTGGGATTTTAATCGCCATAATTCCTCCTCATTTCTGAAGGAGCTGTATGCTTTCCTTTGGGCATATTTTTATTTGTCTATATATGTGGCTAAAATGGTTTTCTCTTCCAGCCCCAATTGAAGTTCTTCCAGCTGTTTTGTTGCTTCTTTCCTCTGGCTGGTGGGGGAGTTGGCGTCTTTCTTTATCCATTCTTTGAGTGCCTTTTTAGTGTTCTTAATTTTTTGCTCCCACACATAGCTTGGGGAGCCTAAGATATCTATTTCCCAAGCTGTTTGTATAGTTTCAAGAAACCCCTCTCTTTTGACCCAGAGAGGACTGAATCTGAATGGGAGAGGACCGAGGTCTTCTTCCTCCTTTATGCGCAGGAGAATTGGCTTGTGGTCCGATGTTAGTTTTGGTAGGATCTTAGAGAAGACTATTCTGTTGTCCATCATAATTGCGCTGCTGGCGAGGAATCTATCTAACCTTGCTGAAATGTGGTGTTCCCCTGTTCTATTATTTGTCCAAGTGTATGCTCCTTTCACTGGCTTAAAGTCAACCAAGTCCCATGACTCGATGAGATTTTCCACAGTGGGGAGGAAGGGGTCTCTTGTAGATGATCCACCTCGTTTTTCTTTTGGATCTAGGATAATATTCAGGTCTCCTCCTATGATTATATTTGTAGGGCTGCATTGCTCTATGTAATCTGATAGGGTCTTCCAGCACTCTTTTTTCTCCTCATAATGCACCGGGACATACATATTAAACAAATCTAGTTTAACTTTGCCTGCTGCATGCCATAGTTCTGTATATATCCAATGTTGGGTCTCGTATAATCTGCCAAGAGTGAATAGGTTCTTGGACCAGAATGTGCCTATTCCTCCAGCCGAGCCTCTTCCACTGATTACCTTCCCTGAATCAAATTTCCATTTAGTGTTGCTGGTATTTAGAAGGATCTCCCCTTCTATTTTGATCTCTTGGAGCATGAGTACGTCTATGGGTTCCATTTTCATTAAATCTTTGATGGCCTATGCCTTAGTGGGGTTTCCCAGACACCTGTAGTTCCAAGATACCAGTTTCAGGTTCATCATTTACATCTTGTTGGTGTGGGGCCTCCTCCCTTGGGCGCCCTTGGCCTGGTATTCCTTCCCAGAGTCATTTCTATAGTAGCTTGACTTCCTAGGGTTTTCTGCTTTTCTTATTCTTCTTCCCTAACTTCCTTGTTTGATCTCTTTCTGGCTCGCTTGGATGGCCTTTCAGTGGTTTCATCATCCGAGGAGCCAACATTTTCTGTCTTTTTCTTCTTCTGCTTAATTATGTCTGCGTAGGAAGGAGAAGAGTTATTGCTTGGATTCAGATTTGATGTGTTACCTGGATCTTGGAAATCATTGTCGTTGAGCTGGGGTGGACCTTCTTGCTCTTTCTCCAGAGGCTCTGAGGGTGGTGTGAGAGATTCGAAAGGGTTTTTGTCCTCTGCTGCGCTGGTGACTTCCTTGCTCCCGACATTTTGTTCACTTTCAATTTCTTGTCCTGACTTGCTCCCTGTTTCCTTGCCTTTGTTTTTGTTGTTCTGCCTATTATTTGTTGCTTTCTTTACTTGCTTCCATTGCTCTCCTTTTTCTCTCTCTGTGGTTTCCTCGTTTTTCTTCTTACAATATCTTGCGAAGTGTCCCTATTCGAGGCAGTATCGACATTTGAATGGAAGCTGCTCGTAGTCTAGTTCTTGGATATGCGTCCAGTCTGCCACTGAGAGCTTGATGGCTTCGGGGAGCCCGATTTCTAGGTCGACCTCTACGCAGATTCTCGCACACGAGTATTGATCCTTCCTTGGCGCTTGATCTATATATCTGCCAAGAGCATTTCCAATAAACTGCAGCGAGTTCTGGCTCCAGTAGTGGAGGGGAAGGTGAGGAAGGCGCACCCGGACTGGCACTGCCGTGGGCACATCTTGGGATGGGTCGAAGTCTGGGGACCATTTGTTCAGGTACAGTTCTTGAGGGCCCATAAAATATGGCCCATTTCTGAAGATCAGGCTTCTATCTTCTGCATTTTCGAACACGAACACAAAAAAACCCTTGCCCACGAAATGACTTTTTATTCCTTCTTTGACCAGGGGGATCCAGTTGCGCTTTACCCACTCTTCAACGCCTTTCGGGGAGGGCCATAACCCTGTAAACTGACCAATTAGTCCTCTTTCGGCGAGATTCAGTGCTGATCTGCATGTGTCTTCCACCGGCAAAGACACCGTTGGAATACTTCCCAGTTTTTAACAAACTTGAGCTGAGGTCCGGAAGGCTGACGTTTTCCTGAGGCTGCCACCAGAGTCCTGAATGCTTCCAGTTCTGATGGGGTTTTGGAGCCATCGCCCTGTTCCATGTCTAAGATCGTCCTCAAGGAGAGGGAACTAACCCGAGTTAGGTCGTAGACGGGGCCCCCATGCGATGGCGCTGCAGATTTCAGTAGATCCGCAGGTCGCTGCCAACCAATGCCGCGCTGAATAGGTCTTCCGCTTGCCTGATGCGTGCCCAGGAAGAGTTGCAGAGCCGGTCACTTGAAATTACTATAAACGAATTAGTGTATCTTCTATAGCAATGAACCATAGTTCCATTTTATTTTATAGCAAAGGCAAGTTCAACCATTTAAGAACTCTTATTTTTCTTAGACCATGACTTTTTAATATAATCAATTTTTGCAAAAAATTGATTTTTCACTTTTCAAGGACAAAAGCCCTGATGCACTACCAATAATCTATTTTCCCCAATGGTAGACCAACAACTTGTACCAATTGAAAATGTAATATTATGACAAATCAATATAATTAACTTCGCAAAAAAGGTCAATGTTTAGGTGCTCTTTATTACAATACTACTTGAAAGGATACCAACGGGGATTACCGAGACTTCCAACAAGGCAAGACCAAAGCTTAAGCCTTCTAAAATATTAAGTATCCCTGCATGTATTACTCCATAGCCCCAATTTTATATGCTTAACGACAACTCCCTCTTATTATTTATAGACGTCAGAACATGTGTCTAGCCTCAAAATGTCTAAAAGTCTTACCCATGGAAATGGCAATCACTATAATACCCATAAAACTTGCATTTTAAATGAAGTACCCAAAATTATATAAACTAGAAATCAAAGTGCAAGTAAAAGAGAATATTTTGAAATCAAACACTTAAATTTATGTTTTATTAATATTATATGAAATAAATTTGATGCGCCAAAATAAATCTAAAACAAAGATAACCATTTTAGAGACACATTACCACCATGAAATAACTCATAAATTAACTTATAAAATGTGCGGACAAAAAGCATATAAATTGCAAAATTTTAAACTTACACTTCTAAACTCTATCACATGAGCATTCATTCATTCTTGCTAGCATATTAAAAGAATTGTTCTTACGTATTTCATAAAAGGAAAGCTTTCATTAAAATGATGTCTTAAAATAAATAAAATGCTCGAGAGTATAACACCATTATCAAGAAATCTCATATAATCATGTGAAATATATTAATTTGACAAAAATGCAATTTTTGGATTAAAGATTACCTCAAATTTGAATTTAACCAAGTGTTGAAATGAAATTAAAACTTTGTTTAAGCCATCGAAATACTCTTGTTATTAAATTATTAATAAATCTTTTATATCGTTTTGAAAAGAATTATTTTAAAACATTGGAAAATCTATAGCTTGGAAATTGAATTAATTCAACTTAGCAACTAACAATCTAACTAAAGAAAACAAGCTATTTATTGATTTATCTATGAAAGATTTAACTTATTTAAAATAAAACATAAAAATAATAATAAATAAGTAAAATAGAATATAAATTAACGAAGGGAAAATTCAAGTTGTTAGCGAGAATGCTTTAAGATTAATCTTTTATTTCTTAATGTTAAATTTTAAATGTTATCCTCCCTTGTTATCTTTTGGATTTGCATGTTGAAGTTCTTCACCACCTAAATGTATGGTTGAAGCACTTCAAGCTTAACAACCATCACATATGCCTTCACAAGAGGGTTAATTCAAAAGCAGAATAACTATCAAATAACTTGAAATAAAGAACTAATTCTTACATGGACAATTTACTCTACAACTTCAAAATAATTCAAAATATAAAGAAAAGAGTAGTGTGACACATATCATTTGAAAAATTAACATCAAAGCGCAATACTTCTTTCCTTGTTAAGACAATAAATCGAGATCTCACATTAAAATTTACTTGAAAGCATAAGGAAACAAGAAAACCCCAATTAAAATAGTAGTGCAAAGGAAATCTTTATTGATCTCCAACTAATGAAATGGGTGGGAGATCCATCCTTTTATAGGAGAAGGAAGCCTTTAAACGATTAATTATAATTCATTTGTTTAATAAAACTAGATTCTCAATACAAGTAGTAGTCAACCAATTTTTGTCCACATGTTTAAGATGAATGAGGTCAAAAAATAATAAAAATGGTGGCGCACGACCTCAATAATGGTCCACAAGTGTTGATGTCAACCAATCAAAATGCATGATAATTTGTGCGCAACAATTCATGCAACAATGTAACTTGGTTGTTAAAGGACAGTATCTCAAGTGTTACCTAGCGAGTTTAATTCCCCCTTCTCTCGGGTTCTACTATCCAGAGACATATTAGCTTATGTGGCAAAAATTTGAACAAATTGAAAATTGTGATGATTAATCCTACAATCCTTACGGGTTAGGAAAATTTGAATATCTTGGTATTGAGGTGAACAGTGGTAGTCATTGTGATTTGATCATGTGTCTTTCCCAAAACAACGTCCAAATTACCGATTCACTAGTTACAATGAAAAAAAAAATGTAAATTGGGTCAATTTTTATCCCTTTTCTATTATGACCCCATTTGAAAGTCTCCCAATCAATCCACATCTAATGACACTGATCTATTGGAATTCTAGGCATTTTGTCAAAACATAATTTCCCCTAAAGTTGTTCTCACTTTCTAGAAGTTTTATAAGTAAATGCTCATGAGTAAATGGTCAAACCAATTCCCAAAGGCATCTAGAAGTGAAATAGTGGTGACTAATTATGTTCGCTCTCATGGATATGACACATTGGTTCACTAATACATCAAATAAGCTCTCATGTATGAACATGGATATGAGAAAATGGGGAATCCCCTCATATATGCACAAATAAGACATATACAATGAGTAAAAATTATGCTCAAATAATGCTACGTGTACATGAATGTTGATGCAGACCTTTGGTGATGGTGTGGCATCCATGTCAACTAAAACAAATCCCAATCATGAGCACACATCCCAAAAAACTCTAACACATATCTCATTGAAATCAAATATAGTTGCATATAGGTACATTGATCCTAATGCAGGAAAACATATCATGAGGCACTGCGCACACACCCCAAGGCATGGTCCACAAATCTTAATGCATGGCTCTCAACTTATAATGAACATCCAACTTCAATTAATTGCTAGGTATGAACATAGATAAGATAACTTAGCACAAATAAGATAAACAAATGTTACCAATTTACTTATAACCAACCAAGGGGGACATCATTACCTCTACTGCATGTGTTTATGGGCTAGGACACAAGGTGTTTCCCAAGTCCTCTTGGTTAGAATAGGTATATGATGTTAACTTATGGAAAAGAGACATAAGGGTAACCCATGGATTAACTTTCAAAATAATATTAAGATGTGGAGGGTCTATATCTGGTACAACTAGTTGATTAGGCTATGGCAAGTCTCATTTACTTGCAAAACCTTATGAAAGGGGATTTTTTCTACTTTTTCCTACATACACCTCCCCTTTATTTAGCTTTTCATTTTTTTCTTTAATTTTTTATAAACCCCCTTTTGCTTTAGATAGACATTCTACTCTCATGAATTTGAAAGGAGGAGCATAGGGAAGTAGTTATTTTCTTTTCTTTGTTTTATTTATGGTCTTTGCCTCTTTTAACCTTTCATTTTGGTTTGATTTAGTTAAGGCTTGCATTATTTTCCTTTCTTTTTTCTTTTTGACCCTTTTAATGACATTCAATAAGTTATAGTTTTTATAGATGAGATGGAAATGTAAGGGAAGTTGATGGAAAATGTTATGGGAGGGATGTGATGATATTTCCCACCTTAATTTCCTACTAGTACCTAGAGGCCTAGATTAAGGTAGACTTATATATAAGTATTTATGTCCTTGCACAGTTAGAGGTGGTAACTAGGTAACATCTTTACTTAGTTATAAGTCACAAAATATCCATCTAATGCTAGCACTTCACAAGCAAGTCAAAACCTTATCATCACTTTTTAGCAAGGAAACCACACAATGAAAAACCCATACCAACTACAAATTGAAGCATTATGCGACATCATCTAGCACATCTAAGATCAAGAACACAAGGCATAACAATTGATATACCATTGAATGTGTGATGATTGATGATCGTAGGAATGTAACTGATAGATAGAGAATAACAAGTCTATGTTGATGGGAAAGAATATCATCAAAGCAGCAACAAATACCACCCATATGAGTGTGTTTGTGAGGTAATGACTCGAAGAGAAACAATATCCATTTGAAATCATTAGTGTTTATAATGATCAATGAAGAGAAATTATTATAACCATTGCATTGGTTAAAAGTGCCATAAATATTGAGGTCAAAATGAAAAAATGTGACTAGTTATGGTGATATGTATATTGTTGCAAAAATTCCAAAGGAGTATTTTGTCACAACAATTCCTACAATATTTTGAAATCTTTTATTATGTAGCTTTTTACCTCCAATCACAAGTTTATTATTACCAACATAGTGCTCAAAAGTATGGAAATAACTAAAAGCAAATGAACTCAAAATCTATGCAAATGAATGTAAGATGTTAATTGTGAAACCTAATATGAGAGAAAACCTACCTATAAGGTGAGGCATGTACCCTACTCTCTTTTCCCGATTATGAGATTCAAGTACACAAACAAGGGCACTCACTATGGACTCTGGAGCTTCCATGGGTATTGTGCCCTAAATGGTTGCTATAGAATCTTATATCTCCTCTGTTATGCTTCAATATCCCATTCTTAAACACTTTGCTAAAAAATGGAACAATAACAATACCATGAGAATGGAACCTCTTCCTCTCTTAGCAACCCAATATTTAGCATATCCTAATAGTCATATAGGGCCAAGATTAGGGTTTTTGCATGTCCCAATCCTCAATTAGTGTCAGGGTTTTGAATTTTTTAGAATATTGTTGAAAATCCACACCCAACGTGTGTGAGTAATGAAGGGTCACATGGTGTCCACTGGGCCCCAAAGTAGTCAACTAGATATGTCAAATTGCGAAAGGCATGACTTTTGCATATGAACTCCAACTTGGGTGTTTTTTGCACTGTTGGAAAGCTTACAATGTGCATAACAACCTTGAAGGGATATAAGCTAATATTCTAAATCTTTGTCCCCCAAAAGTGTCATTTAACATCTCAAAATGGATATGGAAGTTTCTAGACCCCAAATCACCAGACTAGGACCTACCCATAAAATGGGCCTTGCAAACCAATTCTTCCAATTTTTCCTCCAAAAGAGTACCAAGATCGATAACAAATTATATAATGATCCTTTATAGATCACATAGATTTCAGTTCAAGGAGGAGTGGATTTGTCAATTCTAAAACGTAAGTATTTTTTACTAAAATGTGTTTGTGATATTAGATACATCAAGATAAATACTATTTGTATATTTAGTATGGAATTTGTACTTTAACAATCATACACACCTATCTATTGAGGAAGCAATAATGTAACCCTCTTTTGTGTATGTCCATGCATCACCCACCCAATTATGGTATTGATACTTCTCTGTTGTGATTTTGTGTTTGATCACCTTCCTTGGGTTCCTCTTATCTGAGTATGGATGTATGAACTCTTTCGATGTCCAATGGTTGCATAGGGTCCTTCACTATCTTTCTTCTATTTTTCTTTGGCATTTGGTCATGATTTTGGCTCACTTCAACACTTGAGGCACTCAATTAGGGTGTTTCTTTACTCTATGGGTTTAGTTCGAAGAACAAACCTCTAAATGGGCCCATAGTTACTTAGGATGCCTCATTACAAATCCACAATAGCCCAAATCAATTTGGGTTTTTTATTTATGGGGTTTAATAACTCAAATCTTCCTTAACCTTCCTTAATATTAAGGCATGAGCAAACCATGGACTTCCTCGCTATATCACAATTACCTCACAACTTATGGAAATATGGGGTCCATTTTGAGGGAAAAAATGCACTATGACCTCATAAACTCTTGGTTTTACATTTTCATACAGGTGTCTCTCTCTTCAATGACTAGTTTGTCATTCACTTGCGCCTTTTGGTCAGTTCTTTATCTATTTATACCACTCAATCTCTCTTTTCAAATCCTTTCTTGAACCCCTGGAAACATCTATCTTACAGGTAAGCACTTGAATTAGTGTCAATTCTTAATTGAACTTCTTAACTATTTTACTAAACTCTTGGGGTTGCTTGTACTTACCTTCTCCAACATGTTAACATGGATCTCTTGCCACGAGTTTGACTCCAACCTAACAATCTCGTTGCCTCATCCTAGGGCATCTTAAAATGCCTAATCATATCATACTTTGGAGGACCCAACCATAGAATCCCAAGGGATTTTCTATACAACTAGGGCAAGGGAAGTATCAAAACTCTTTGAGTGCACTTGTATCCCCATTTAGTGCACTTTGTTATATCACTATTTGTGGTGGGTCTAGTGTTTTCATTAATTTGTATTCGAGATCAATGCAAGTTTGTTTTCCATGAGGTTTAAATTATGTGTGGAGGTTCATTACAAGGTGTAACACTTTCCTATAGGTCTATCACAACTCTCATATCCATCCCCAGAAGCTTCAACACCTACGACAATTCCCATATAGGTGATCTTTATCCCTTTCCTTTCTTTATCATTTCCAACGAATAGTTTGATTTGTTCACCCCAAAAATTGGGAATGAGACCTATGTTAAGTTACATTTCCTTTCTTAATTTGTTATTAGTTACTTATGCATAAACTTAATTGAAATACCTTAATTAACATATATCCCTTGATAACTTATTAAGAATAAAAATATAATCAATCTAGAGGGATTTCCCCCTTATATTTTCTTCATTTTTTCCTCTTTCCCACAATGTCGTTATTATTCCCTCAAATCGATTGGTGACTCCACTCTCTCATTTCTTCTTGTTGGTTGTGTTTGTGGTAGGGTGGTTCCCATCCTTAGTATTACGCTGCATGTTGGAAACTCCACTAAGGACTTCTCATGAGGTTTTTCCTCTCTTAAGAAAATGCCCCCTTTCACCTTCCATGTCAACCCCCACTCCTACCATAGAAAGTATTGTATCATTTTACCCTAAGAGATGGAGGTTAGCCCCTTTTCTAGATGGTCTTACATGTTAGCAACATTGACATGGTAGGTTATGTGGCTTATCATGATTCCTCTTCCCAACTTCATTGTTCAACATGTATTCAAGGTGTGAACAAGAGTTCACCTAAGGGTTTAATTTCTCATGAGGCTATCACATGTGGCACTATCACCCTCCTCTTTGTGTCAAAACTCATCTCTCTTCCAAAGAAATCCCCTCCTCTCAAACCAATGGGTATTTCCTTTTTTATCGATTCTCTCTTGACATCCCGAATAGACTGTTATGTTGACGGGATGTCCCTCCTCCAACCCTCACCTTGGGTGACTGCTCTACTCAATAGTTAGGATCTAATTAAGTCTCAAGTCTCTCCTACAACTATTCCTTTTTTCTTTGGATCTCCATGTATAAGTACTACCATATAAGCTCCCTAAACCTTACCACAAACCTATATGTAGACAATCAAAGTACACAAATAATGGAATTAGCAAAAACCTCAAACCTATTATAATAAAAGCCAAGGGAATCTGAACATCTTACCCCAAAATTCTCAACCTTTTTTAAGGTTATATTCCCAGTTATGTGTTCATACAACAAATGTGCATAATGTGAGCCAAGTGCTCATGCCTTATATGTAATTGATAAAATAAGTATGCATCCCAATGATGCCCCAAAGATAATCACATATGCATTGCTTCTACAAGGACAAGAACATATCTCAACATTTCCCAAAGGACAAGTAGACATGCCATATTTCTCTCAACCACTGGGACAATCATTCACTTCAACTTTATCGTAACCTCCCAGACAAGTACTCACGACAAAAATGACACAACCTCAAAATGTCAATCTGCAAGGAAGTTAATATGTGTCCCAATCCACAACCAAGCATGGGAGGTGGTGTTAGGCCACCACCGCCTAGTCTATACCTAAACCTTGGAGATACATTTTGTCTCTTTTTGAGACCGAAGGTTCTTTCTAGGTGTCCAATAAATTATATTCAAGCATGCAAACACTTTCAACCCTCGAAAGGGAATATCTCACCCAAAGCACTACTTAAAAGTTTAATGATGAAAAGAGAAGTTGTAAGATGGAAAGTGGTTCATTGTTAAACTCATATATATTCAACATAAAACCAACTATATTTCTGCAAGTCTTAAACATTATTAGCATAAACATACATCATCCATTTAATATAACTATGTTGAAAAGTAAATAATCATAACACATCACATCATAATGATACTAAAGATGAAAAAGAAATGGGCATCTTTGTTATCATCATTTATCAGAGTGTTTTGTGATTATAAACCTACAACAACACCACGAGCTTTTCATAGAACCAACTGTCATGTCCTTAATTATTTGGTACCCTCATTACTTGTAATTAACTATGTTAGGATTGTTTTATTTCAACATGAATATTTCATTACCATGCCACGTTGATCTGGATCAATCAAGGCAATGTATATGTATTTTGTTTTAATTACTGAAGACACAAATCAACTAAGGCATGAGAGACTACATGAACCATGATACCACGACTAGGGAATAGTGAGGGGGCAAAGAAGGCATTTCAATATGCCAAACTATTCCTATCCACCTTTGTCAAATTATTTTTGTGATAAAAAAGAAATTTTGGGAAGTACCTCCCCTTAATGAATTGACAACCCAATCACTAAATATAGTTGGTGTAATGACCACCTTCTACAATTATGAGAGGAATAGGTTGAGTACCATAACCCTCTAGAATTTTTTCCCTTTGAGAGAATTTGAGGGGGTGAGTATATACTCATGTCTAGGTGCCTGAGAAGTAGAGGTGGGACATGTGCATGAGCATGGAATGACTATTTAATTCGAAGAAGGGGTTGAGGGAAATCCACTTAGGAGTTGAGCTAAGGAAAGTGTTAAACCAGTTGAAAAACCTTTGGTTTAAACCCTATTATCCTCTACAATTTCCTAGGCTGAGGAGGAGATCGAAAGAGGTAACCTCGAACCACTTTTATCTTAGTAGCTAGCCCTACTGAACTAGAGAGGGACCTCTCAAAGGATTTGTCAATGAATATATGCAAAGAGACATGTTTTAGGCTAGATATATGAGTTCGTTTTGAATTCTTGTGAATTTAGGGTTTTAAGTTTGCCGGACTAGGGTTTAGAGCAGGTAATTAGGTATAGGAGTCAAGTATGCAGAGACAAGTATAAGTAAGAGCTAGATATCAGTGTGTTATGGTGCACTTAGAGCGTTTTTCAATGTAGTGTAGATATGTGAGTTTAAGAGAGCCTAATGAGCATGTGAAAGAATGAATTCATTAGCTTTAGAAGAAAAGAAACACAAGTATGAATTCCACATGAACAGAGCTTAAATTCAATATTCATGTTTATATAATTGCAAGGAAATTCATAGGAAGAAGATAAAGCATGTTGGCTTATTGGGGCCTAACCCAGGTTCATAAGTGTTTTAGCCAAACAAATCTTGCACTATTGGCCATTTCGGCAACAATCTATGAAGCGCAGACTGAAGTCTCACCCGAGGTAGTATGGGAGGTTGCTAGAACCAGGTTTCCACACCCTAGGGATGTCTTTATGAGGTCTGGAGGGGTCGCGAACCGATTTGCGCACTCGCATTACTCTGCTCCGTTGTCTGGCCCTCGTGTAGCTCAGCGACAAGGTACTTCCTAGATCCCTTATTATTATGTTATTATAGATCTGATCTAATTCTTAGAGTCTTAATCAAGCATTCAATAGTTATAACCAGCACGCGCAACCATAAATCTTAAAGATATGCATAAAACCATAACATCAGAATAAACATACAGATCTGCAACCAAATCAACAATAATTCAGAAACACAGCTTTATTAATCTTTTGTTTCAGTACAATCCAATTTTGCCCTGTGCACTGAGCTGCAAGGGTCCGTGCACACAACTGCGGACTCTACCAGGCCTTTACGCACACAGCTGCAGAGCCTTCTCTAACCACTATCAACCTTGACCCAGACTTACAAAATTAGATCGAATATTGCATTCATAAACCCATAATATTCATATCAGAACAAAAAAGATACCTTTTACCCTTAGAGCCTCACTCTATTTATACATTCCCATGGTCCGCGCTCGCTTTCTATTATCTTACATTATTTTCGGGTAGACAACCCTTTGACTTGACCCATTACAATTCACGCTCCGTGCACTTCACAAAACTTTTACCACATCAGTACCCAAAATTGTGGGCTTTAAGCCCTGTTGTGGTAAAAACAAACCCCCCCATTATTGGTTTGCTCAACTCAAATAATGGGGACCGTTTCTATTAAAATTTGGCCAAATACCTTTTTGGATTTTTATTTTAGTTGATTGCCCTACGCTTTTGTTAATTTTTCGTTTTCTTTGGATTCTTGTTTTTATTGGTTTATTAGAATCGATTTTTTATAAGCTTCCCATTGACGCTTGTTTCGCCTCATTTGGTCAACTGGTTTGAAAATGACACTTCTTTGAAGTCTCATCATTTATTTAGCGTGGGTTAAAAATGCATAAAATGTACAATATTGCATTGTGTAAATAAATTTGTCCAATAACGCATTCATTTTAAATATTAATCCATAGCGAGTTTTTACTAACATTTTTCATTTTTAGTTATGCAGCCAAATTATAAAGCATCGGGATTTTAGTAATTTACTCCAATATTTCAAACAAATTACTAATATCGAAAAATCATAATTTCAAAATGACTGTAATTTATTTTTTCATTTAGTTTCAATCAAAATCACTGTAGTTTAATTTTCATTTTTATTAAAAATGGTCGTAGTCTATAAAAGAAGCCAAAATAAAATATAAAAATAAAAATAAAAATAAAAAAATTTGGTGTTCAATATTAAAATTTTTAATTTAATTAATATTAAATATATATTAATTTAATTAAATCAAAATTAAAAATAAAAATAAATAATAATAAAATTTGTTCCGATCACATTGGGAATTTTAATCGCATCAGAGGTTTTGTTCGAGACATATTTTAAACAATCCCGACACCACACTCCCTCGACTCTCCGATTGCGAAAAGTCAAGTCTCTCGATCGCTGATCGCATCAGAGCTTTCATACAAAGCAAGTTTAACCATCCTCCCAAGTCTCCCGATTGCCGATGGTCTCTTATCCCCGATCGCCGAAATTTTAAAAACCCCGAAAGGCATATGGGCATGATGCATTAATTCAAGTTTTATTAAAAAGCTTGGTATTTATTTCAAGCTTTGACCTTCACGTATGGCTCACGTATTAATTCATATTTTTTAGGAATGGTTTATGTGAGTATCTTACCATAGGAGTAAAGGAAATAGGTAGTGGTAGTTTAATATTTACATAATTAATTAAATTAATAAATATGTAATATTTATTTAATTTAATTTCATTAAGATTTAAATATTATTTATATTTATATTAATTATTTTATAAATAGTTAATATTTTAGTTAATTAGATATTTATTAATACATAGTTTATTAATTAATTAATTTAGTTCATAATTAATAATTAAATTAGAATTAATTATTAGATAATTAGAATTTTAATTTAGGATTTAATTTTTAATGAGAATTTTGATTTTTAGCCTAGCAACAAAATTTCCAGATTCATGCCAGATTTGACCCATCAACTTTGGAAGCTCATAAATTGAATTATGCTTGGCCAAATGAGGCCCAGGACGGCTCATTGGAAAGAGAAAATCAAGGAGAACATTTTGGAGGAGGTTTCACTAACATATTTAATCATTTATTGGGTCAAAAATCAGGCAGAAAATCAGGCTCCGAATTTTGAAAACAAAATCAATTTTCTGAGTTATTTTCTTCAAATTCATTTGTCCAAAGCCTCTTCTAATTGCAGATCCATGGGTCAATGATATCCTTTGCCAATCAAACCATCCCAAGCATCAATAGAGAGCTTATATTTTATTTTCAATTATTTATTTAAATAGAATTTGATTGAATTTGATTTAAATGCCAACAATGCTATTTTGATTTTATTGTTGCATTTTAATTTATTTTGATTTCTTCTTGCAGGAAAACAGTGGAAGAGATATGGAGAAAAGGATTTCAAACAATGAGAATGCTACAACAATTAAAGATTGGAATTATGAACAAATAAAAATTATATTTGGCAGATTTCTCTTCAACAAACTCTCCTCTCCAAAATTCCTTTGCAAATAGTATAAATAATAGATTGCAGAATGTAATAAGGGGCTGCTCTCCTCTGCAATTTTAGATTTCTGAAAGCACTACTGTAATAGGAATTTAGAGTTGTAGGAGAGAGGAGAGAAAATCTCAGATCTGGGGATTATTGAGGATTTTCCCTTTGTATCTTGAATTATGTATGAGCGGCAGAGTTTGCACTATTGTGGCTCTAGTTTTGAAGGCAAAAGTTCAAGCAATGTAAAGCGCTGTTGGAGACCAAGGATAGAGAAATGGATGCAATAAATTGGTATTTCTAATACTATTGTTTCAAATATCAGTTTTAATTTTATGGTGACAAGAATGTGTCATTTATTCATGTTTGTGCACTATTGTCAATATGGGTAATTTGTCTCAAACTTGTTATTATGTATCTCTGTTTTTTTATGGATTAAGTTCTCATTTTTGAGTAACTACTTACTCTGAAATCTGTCTTATGAAACTGATTTATTGAATGGTAATGTGTTGTGAACTATTTCCACATGCCATTATTCAATTATTGGATTTATTGATTTGATAATCAATATCATTTTTGTGAACTACTTCCTGAATATTGTTGGTTTATTATTTCAGTTAAGAGGTCTCAAGAGGATGTGTTTTGTTATCCATAATGTCACTTAATTGAACTACTTCATTAATTTGATATTCATTATAAACAAGACATATCTAAATCCCAATACTTTAATTATCTTGCTCTTAGTTGGGTTAGATCTATATCTGCCTAATTAAGATAGGATTTAGATTAGTTTCTTTTGCTTGCATCATAGAATAAACTTGCATTTAGAGCAAATTCTACATTCTTTTAAGTCCTCTTCTTAAAGAGGCAAAACTTTAGTTGTGGCTTGGCTGAACCCAAATCAGCGTAAGGGTCATTCTCTTGCCTGATCAGCAAGAAGAAGTGATATGATATCCCTGTCTATTGGTAGTTAAAGATACATTATAAACCAATAGCAATAGGGAGAAGGTAACTGGACCTAGTTAAACTAGTCGGAGCCACCACACCAAATGGAAAAGGAGCTGCTTTAAGGTCCGGACCGGGTGGTTATCCCCCAATGTTGTTGCAGCGATTTTCGAGGCATCAACAAGCCCCAAAACCATTATGCAGGGGATCCGCTACCCAACAGGCCCCCAACACAATCATCGTGACTCGTCCTGAGTCACTCGACTGGTGCAGTGATCTTCACGCAGAGGTCATCCAACAACTTCTATGCTTCGCTTACCTCTACAGCACATTCTTCCACCATCAGTTGTACCCGTTGTGCACGAGCCTATGATGCGTCATTATCAATTTCACTTGCTTGTCTAAGTTCGTATAATGCCTGCATATGTGCTAGCTTTCCCTCGATGTTGGCGGTGACCGCGAATGCCTCATGAAGCCAAGGTTGGATGCGTTCTTTAAGCACTGCTTCTTTCTAGCGAGCAGCATCGACTTGTGCCTTCAGAGCCTAGACCTCCCTCATCTTAGCCAATCATTAAGTAATGGAAACTGTCTACTCGATCTCCTAGACATTATCATAGGCCTACTGCAACTCCCATGCTTCTATCTCTAACCACTATAGTGTTGGGTCTTCCTGTAGTGAAGTGACCGTGATAAGTGACTGATCTAACAAGCTAATGCACTCCTACATGGCACGTGCTATTGCTTCCCGCCCGGATCGAATGGCGTGTTGCCGTAGCTCTTTGAGCTCTTGTGGTGTAGAGGGCTGCGCCTCCAGTCTTAGCTCTGGGATCTGTAAGTCGAGGTCCAACTGGATCCTTGTTTTTTCTTCCTTCGCCTCGTGGAATCCACTGGACAATTTGTGGATCCGTATACCTGCTGGTAAGTCTATTGTAATCTCAAGTTCGGGGACATGGTGACATGCTTCCTCGATGATCTGCTCTATCTGCTGAGTCTGAGCTACTGCTTCGCCACATTGGAGGCTCAACTGCTCAATATTGATCCGCTGTTCACTGAACATCTGTACTGCGCGTCCTTTCCTAGCGCGAAGTTTTGTCGTGGCTCCATCCTGTAGCTGGTATAATATCTCGCGCAAAAGGGTGGCCACGTTTAGTCCAAGGCCCTTGAGCCGACCTACCGCAGCTCTGTATTCTGTGTTATCCACTGTCAGTGCCCCCTCTGGCAGCATGACAATCTTAGCCATTTTGGATTGTAACAACTGCTTGGTTGGTGATGTACCTGTGGTCCCATGGGCGACAACCATTCCCTACAGTGGGGCCCGCACTTAAAGATCTTGGATTTGTGTCATGAGCGCCCCCAACACAGTTTGTTGCTCTGTCATTGCTTCTTGAATCACTTCCCTAGTGGCTTCGCGAACTGCGTCGCTAATGTCATATAGGTCACCCTCGGTTGCTCCCCCTCCAACTTGGAAGCCTTGGTCTTCTTCCATGGCCTAGTGTATTCTAGGACGCGTGGTCATTTTAGTTGTGTCAAGGTGGTGCTTGGGTCCACGCCTTCCATTGTCGCATCTATCCCCTTTTCTGTTGTTATGTCTGGCCATCTTTCTTCCTGCGTCGTAGTGGCCCTGGCTGCTGCAGTCTTTTCCGTGGTGGCCTTTGTTGCCTCCCGAGACGCCTGTACTTCCGCAGCTAGTTATTCATTCTGTTTTTATTGGGATAGCCGCTTGGTAGTAGCCTTTTTCTTCTAGATCTTTGTTTGGTCACGCAATACCACATATGGTGTGCGCCATTCCAGTGGCCATGTATCGACCACTGCAAAAACAATGCCATCTATGGCGATGAAGGGGAGTGTGGTCCACTTCTGCTCTGGATCCCCACGTGCCTTGATATATACGTTGTTCATATTCACTTTAAAGTCTGCAAAGTTCTTCAGACTATTGTATACTAAGGTAGACAGCCGTGGCCATTTGTTGATCCATAGTCGTATGCTTTCCTCCATTAGCACCCAGAAGATCTTGGTTTCTCTGATTTGCGTAGCGTCCTTTGTTGCCCATAACGACACGTATTTTGTTGCCTCTGGCCAGTCTTGGTCAAGGGAAGGAAACTGACTATCCTTAGGTAATTTGCCGGTAACCAACAGGATGGATAAGAGCAACCATGCATAGTGGAAGCTCTTACCTTATTCTTGGGCCTCCCTGCAGTTTGTTAGAAACTCGTCGCAGAGGAATTGCGCCCAATTGAACTGTACCCCTTCTGCGCATTGCTCAGCCAGTGCGATGATTGTGGCTGGTACCTCGTTGCCCCTGCATTTTCTTATCACCTTTCCTGCCAATAACTGGGTAGCTACACGGACCCCTTTTGTCTGAATACTATTAATAACATACCCCCTCTACTTCTTTTCCAGCTTATATTTCTTTTTCATAGCCTCCACAAGCGTCAAGTCTCCACCGGTGCTAGAAATTTCCGCGAGGTCCCTTCCCGAACAGGGAAGTCGAGAAATCTTATGAATGAGCTACGCCGTGATGGGAATGGGCTCCTCCAGCCACAAGTACCCATCATGCACCAGGCAAAGTAGTTGTCTGATAACAAATATCGTAATTTGTGGCCGATGGAAGTGGGGAATTGATAGGAGATAGAGTAGCTCGGCCTCCTCCACCCCGTGCAGCCATGCCCGTGGCTACAGAGTGGTAATGCCCCTTCCATGCTTTGTTCCATCAACTCGCTAGTTTCTAAATGTGGGAACTTCTCAGTATCCACGAGGTCCCAGTCTTCGAACTTTATAGTGGGCACGCGGCCTATAGCCGTACCTTCAAATAGATACCCTTTGGGGAGGAACGAGGTGTTGAGTGTGCTCGTCACAACGTCCAAATCTTTAGGGACCTTTACCCTCCCTTTCCGCAGAGGGATGTACTTGGGTAGCTTTGTTGTGGCGCGTACTGGTTGGATGTCTTCTTCTGTCTCTTCATTTGGTTCCATTTCTTCGACAGAGGTTGGAGGGTCCTTTTCCTCATCATTGCTCTCAATATTAACTGTTTTACCTTTCTCTTCCATCGACAGTTTTCCGAATCGAGGATTTCGTGGAGACATGCGGACTGGTCCTGCTACTTGGGGGTCCTTTTTGGGCCTCGGAGTCCGGGGTGATTTAGGGATATCTGATGTATCACCCACCGGCGGTGTAGAACTCTGGGTAGCTCCCCTGGTTCTTGTCATTATTATGATCAGGGACTCCTGGGTATCCTTTGGCAATGCTTCAGACCAAAAACTTGCTTTTACGGTTTCCAAGTTCATTAGGTTCCTGCTCGTCTGATAACGCCACAAGTTAAACATGCCAAGGGTTGTTTGGTGATGGGTCACCTGTGCCTTATAGGCCTCTTTGAATTCAAATTCGACTGTTCCCCCCTTTCATGGCCCATTAATGCGATTTTGGTGGTAGATCCTTTCAACCCTAGTTCTGACCCTGTGTCTTAATTGCCCGTCTTATGCTCCTCAGTGTCTTAAATTGGACATCTTGTCATGAACAGTATTTGTAATGGTCACTTTCTAGCCTACCCACGCGGCAACGCAGTCCCTTGTACGCAGACGCGTTTTGTGCTTCATACTGATTTGGCGCACCATGAAACTCCCCTATAGACTCCTTTATAGTCCCGCGACCTCTTCCAACTGCTTGGAGCACTGAGACTTGCCTTCCTATGGATAGTCAGGTGGTCGCACCCCTGGTGCGGGATTTCAATTTTCCTGCTAGCCTGGCTACAGGCACCTTTCGAGTACCTTTGTATCCAATAGCGCATCACGCTCTTTTGTGTATGGTACGCTCCCCTGTTTAGTAAGGTGCGATCGCAGCCATGAAAGCAGGGTCGCAACTCGTTCCAATGCAGTCGTAAGGCTGACCAGGTCTGGTCCCCTTATTCTTAGATTCGCGCAGCCCACTTGTGCGACTCCGGTTTTCAGTTTGTTGATTTCTTCATCCAATATCACGCTTTTCCTCCTCATCCGTGCCCATTGTTCATCAAGTTCGCGAAGTTTCTAGCTCCCGCGCCGAATGGCTTCCTGTAACTTCCGAATTCCTTTACCTAGGTCCTTGCGTCCCATCCGAATTGCGGGGGCTGTGGTCTGGGGAATTCTCTTTGGCCTCCTGGTTTCATCTTGTTTTATCAATGATAGAATTACCTTCGCATTCTTCTTTTTTCTTATGGTCCTATAGGCCCATCAAGCCACTGGTACGCGCAGGTTCCAATGGGTTCATTTTATCTGGTGAATTCTGTTTAGGATCTCGCATGTTTAATCGATCGCTTTGTCACGATACTGACGGAGTGTGGCGCCTTCCTTGCTGTCGCGTCAGGTTTTTTTATTTATTCTTAGTTGGGGATGTGGTTGCACAACATACGGCTGCATCCCTTGGCATAGGTGGTTGCCCAATCTGCTTCGTCCTTGCTGCCTAGATCAAGTTCACCGCTTGGGACCTCCAAACCATACACGCAGCCGCCTTCTACATTCACGCCAGTTCCACCTAGTCTTCTGAGGTGTACTCCACCCTTGTGTAGTTGTCGCGCGCAGTGCCCCTTTTTGCGCATCGTGCCGCTTCTACTTCGTTATTGTATTTCCACAGTGGTCTATGAATTCCTTCCCATTTGTTGCACCATCATCTGTTGGCAGTTTCCTTTCTTTGGTCGTCATGCGTCGCAGTGATCTAATCATCATATTACAATTTAGTGTTGTTACTTCATGAAATCAATTCTGCCATCACTCTATTTCTTCATTTGATTCCGACGTGCAGGAACTGTCGTGCTCCCATGAGATTCTCCTATCCGGTGTCGGATTCACCCAATCCTGGTCTTGCACCATTATCTGGTACATGCAGTCTAGTTCATCATCATTATCCTCATCACACACACATTCAGTGTAGCGCGCTCCTTTGACTGGGCCCAACAGAACTATTACATGGAGCGACTTTTTCTCGAATATCATCTTCCGTATTTTTAAGTTGATGATCCCATTCATGTCTGTGGCCCAGTCTATTCCTAGCAATGTGGGGTACGGATTACTATCATCAACAATTTCTATTACCTCAAATTCCGTTTGCGTACTTACACCTTCAATGTCCACTGTCACCCCTTGCAACCTTCCCATGGGTAAGATATTTTGTTGGTTTGCCATCCGTAATTGAATAGGAAACCACTGCAGCGCAGGCTTGCCCATGCGTTTCCACGTCTGTTTTGGTAACACATTCGCATCTGAACCCAAGTCCAGGATAACCTGATCCATCTCATACTAAACAATTTGCGTTGTCAATCGCATTTCCTGCCCGGTGCGCAAAGCATGCTTTCCAAGTGTCCAGACCATGCGTGCCTCACCTGACCTTGCGCACCTAGTGATCAGCTCTTGTAATCCCTTAACTTCCTTATTGTCATGTAGCAGCTTCATACATGTCTCTAAGAAGGTAGTAAGCATAAAAGGATCCATTCCCGGCTCAGGTTGATCCTTACTACCTGAAGTAGAGGCCTCCGTGAAGCTCTTCTTAGCTTCCTTAAACGTTTCCTTCACGCGTTCCAAATCAGACTCGGGTTCCTTTGTAGGAGCCTCGCGAACCCACGAATCTTCTCGAGACTGCTTCCTCTTATCTTCCCCTGTAGTCGCACCGCTTTTGATTACCATGTTTATGCTGGGGTCTTCTTCGCGAGGTTCAACCCTCATCATTTAGATGTTTTGGGTCAGAGTAGGCTATAATAGCCCTTTCTCACGCATTTGAGTGATCATCGTATGAAAATCTACCATCTCGTGATCAAAATGCTCACAATACGGACAAGATATTCTGATCGAGTTCGTACAGTCACGCGCGTAGTGCCCAGGTCCTCCATAATTGTAGCAGATTAACTATCCACGGCCTTGTCCGAGTCCCATTCCTCCTCGTCCCCGTCCTCGTCCCTGGAACCCACCACGCACTATTGCTGTGGCTGGATTCTGACTTTGCGCCTTAGTCTGCATCCTGTAGGCAGATGTTTGATCCATCAACAATTCATAATTTTAACAGTTTCTTTCATCGTGGCCTACCGATCTACAAAAATTGCAAAATAGCTGCTGGGGGGTCTGTGTAAATTTATGTAATAGATGGCAGTTGTCCGTTGTGTACTTTTCCCCTACCTGAGAGATCACGCACTAGAGCACGGGTGCCGCACTTGGCCCTGCCTGCGCCTCTGGTCTCTACTACACTGCCCCCCCCCCCCGCTAGATAGTTCGCGAATACCGGACAATGATCCTTATCGTGGCCCTGGCTTTTACATTTTATGCACCACACCTCTTCTCGTGCTTCTGGCTGGGGCGCCCTATCCTATTTCAAACTCTGCATATCCAAGCATAAGTTTTGTAGTTGCGCATGGATTTGTTGGACTCCCAACCCAAGATCCTGTATCGGAGTTTCATGCAACCTCATCGCTATTTCCAATGCTTCGGCCTAGGTTGAAAGCTTCTGCTATGATAGCGTCGTCCTCAGATGTGGTGTCAAAGACGCCACAAACCACACACGGTGTTGCGTATCCATTAGTGTCATGTTAGCCTCACAGATTGTGCTCTTCAGTATTTGAACCAGATCCAAGGGGGTTTCGCCTAGAAGCATCACGATCTCCTTGAATCCAATGATCGAATGCGTCTCCGATTTCAGCCGGCTAAATTCTTTGTTTAATGCAATCTGGATTTCCGCTATTCCAAAATTTAGATGATCATTCAAGTGCTTGATATACCAAGTCAACACGCGATCCTGGAGCGCACTTACCAATGTGGCCTTCTTAATGTTATCATCCATAACTCCATGCACTTCCCACACTGCTCTTACTACGAACCAAAACTGATCTGGGTCTTCATTTCCTACTCCTCTGAATACAGGCAACTTGATCATGCTTGCCATGCTAAATTGTTGGTTCGGTGGAGGTGGTGTGGGCAAAGTCAGAGGTAACGAAGGTGACAGGAGTGGTGGTGTTAGCGGGGATGATATCTGTGGAATGGGCTGCTTGATCAAATTGACTGCACTCCTTGGAGAGACCCAAGCATGCTCTTCATCACTTGCTCGTGGAGGTGAAATTAAAGGATTGTTTCATAACTATTTGGTACCTTTGTAGGCCTTTCTGCTCCACGTTGTTCCACTCATTAATAGATTCGCATCACCTGTTTTTCACATAAGAGCATCTTAATCTAGGTATTCAATGATTTGACGTACTTACCTCGCGGTCCCTTGAGAAAAATTCTTTCTGCTTCATTACAGTTGACAATTGTGTTTATCATAAATTCAGTGATAAACCCTCCTATGATCCGATCCAGCCAGTGGTCTACAGCTCGCACGATCTTACCTTCAAATGCTTCTAACTTGCACACCAACTCTAGAGTCCACACTATGGGCTAATAAAGCTTGCACCTTCCCTGACTGTCTGCTAGCCTTGTGATCCAATCATATAGCTCTGAAGAGAAAGACACGAAGAAGATCTTATGAATTTCTGTATATACGTAGCGATCTAGCCACCTTTTCTCAGATATCTGCGGGGTTTTGTTTTCCTGTACCACGAACTCGTGAAGCTTCTGATCCAACCAATCTTCAATCTCTTTCTTTGTAGGGTTCCAGTGCTATGACATCAGACATCCCTTAGGCAGATCCTGGTCCCGACAACGGAACCATTTGTTGGCTTATTGGGGCTTGACCCAGATTCGGAAGTGTTTTAGCCAAACAAATCCCGCACTACCTGCCCTTTCAGCAACAATTTACGAAGCGCAGACTGAAGTCTCACTCGAGGTAGTATGGGAGGGTTCTGGAACCAGGTTTCCGCACCCTAGGGATGTCTTGATGAGGTATGGAGGGGTCGCAAACCGATCTGCATACTCGCATTACTCTGCTCTGTTGTCTGGCCCTCGTGTAGCTCGGTGACGAGATACTTCCTAGATCCCTTATTATTATTATTGCAGTTATTATAGATCTGATCTAATTCTTAGAGTCTTAATCAAACATTAAATAGTTATAACCAGCACGTGCAACCATAAATCTAAAATATATGCATAAAACCATAACATAAGAATAAACATACAGATCTGCGACCAAATGCACAATAATTAAGAAACACTTAGCTTTATTAATCTTCTGTTTCAGTACAATCCAATTCCGCCCTACGCACTCAGCTGCAGGGGTCCGCACACACAGCTGCGGACTCTACCAAGCCTCTGCACACACAGCTGCGGACTCTACCAAGCCTCTACACACATAGCTGCAGAGCCTTATCTAACCACTATCAACCCTGACTCAGACTTACAGACTCAGATAGAATATTGCATTCATAAACCCATAATACTAAGATCAGAACCAAAAAGATACCTTCTACCCTTAGAGCCTCACTCTATTTATACATTCCCATGGTCTGTGGACCATGGGCAGGTCGACTTGCTTTCTATTATCTTACATTATTTTCGGGCAAACAACCCTTTGATTTGACCCATTACAATTTTATCTACGTGCACTTCACGAAACTTTTACCACATCAATACCCAAAATTATGGGCTTTAAGCCCCAAAACCGTTATGTGGGGGATCCGCTACCAACAAAGAATGCAAAGGGAGATGATTTATCCATTAGAAACTAATAGAAAGAGAAAACAAACACCATAGACTCACTGAAATAGAGTTCCTAAAATATAGTTGCAACTGCTCCTATATTAGTTGAAGAGAACATAAGATACAAGCCTTCTCCACAAGAGTCCAATCCCTCTCTCTGAAAGAGAAATGATACATATAGACTCCATTAGACCACTTCCCCACCTTCAGGAGTTGAATTCCTAGGTGATGGAACTGATTCCAAGTTTATCTCAACCAACAGGTGAGAATGAGAAGGTTAAACACAAATACTTCTTGGAGACTTTGTTTTGGATTTTTCTTCCTTAATGAGGCCTATTAAACATGAAAAACAACCTATCATATGCATTTATTCATGCTTACATCTCTAACCTCGAACCAAGTCCAATTACATCAAGAGTTTTGACTTTGACCAAGTCAAACTGAAAACTAGGAAATTTACATAGTGAAGTTTTAAATAAAAAAACACAGGAAATTGGAGAAGCGCAGTGCCAACTTTGAGCCCACTTTAAGGTGCCTTCCCGAAGTCCAAATGAAAATCTGAAAGGACATTCAACTATATTTTCAATTCTAGTTTCCAGAACACCTTTAATTTTTTAAAATGACCCATAGTAAGGCCTTCAAAAATCCAATCTCCCAAGGTCACTCCAGAAGTGCAGCACCTGTCAAAAAAAGGTCCAGAAAGCTTATTTTTGACCACCTTTTTTTTTTTTTTTTTTTTTTTTTTTTTTTTTCTCAAAATTTGGCCCCCCTCTAGAAAATATGAAGAAATTGGTTTTGAGAGGATGCCAAGGATTTCCAAAAATGCAATCCATTCCGTGCTTGAGGAAAAAGCGCAACGCCAAGGCGTTGCGCTTCAGTGACTAGCTATATTTCTTCATAAGGCACCAAAATATCCAAAAAACAAAAAATGTTCAGAATTTCTTCAAAATTGGTCAAAACTGTAAAATGAAGTATATTAAACCCTCATGGATGCTTCAACAAGCATCTCTAAGTTACCCTTCTCATTTTGGTCCTTTAAGGCTTCTTTGAGCTTGTTTTCGAGTTGTTTGACCTTGACATTGCAAATCATATTCCGGGCCTAGTAGTGATATGCCATATGCCTTAGTAGCTGGTTGTCTCTATTGGCCTTGTCTAGAAGCTTCTCTTGGTCATTCACCTTGTCTAACCAATACTCCCTATCTTCATTGACCTCTAAGGCAATTCTGTCTTCTAGCTCTAGTTCCTTATTCAACAAGATGTGTTCTTTCTCCTCTTTCAATGCTTTCTTAATCCCTTTGGTTCTTGGCCTCTTTTTCTTACCTTGTTCTTGAGTTCCTTCAGGCTCATTGATTTCCAAGACTGCTTTGCCCTTGTCTGCTTGCTGCAATAGTTTAGCTTGCTCCTTTTCCATGATAAGTTGCTTTGCCTTTAACTGACTATTTTCTTGTTCTAGGAATGAAATGACAAATATTGCCCTTGCCATGTTGTCCATGAGTTCTCTGATTTGAGAGTCTTTGCCTTTGATAATCTGTTGCATGCTTGAGGGCTCATTTTTTGCTTCTAAGTCTACTAACTAAAACTCATGCTCAACCAAATATTTATCTTGCACTGGTGACCCCTGTTTTGCTGATGTAGAAGGCTTGGTCCCTTTCTCACCATGAGAAGTAAACACAAGCCTTTTCCCTCTTTTGTACATCCTAATCACCTCAAGTTTAGGTGCTTTAGGAATCTCTACTGATTTTCTTGAGGATCCAACCTTCATTTGTTGTGTTGGCATGCTTGAATGTTGAACTGAAACATTGGATTCATGCCATTTCAATGCTGCCTCCAAGAAAGAATCCCATGTCATGTTCTTCTCTGTAAGTTGATGGAGCACTACAATCTTGATCAAACTATGATGAAAGAGACTAGGATAGTGTTCTTCGTTTTTCACCTGTACCTCCTCTAACATCTTGGAAATCCTTCTACATAGATAGTTGCACATGTTTAGAGGTTTCTAAGTTGTAAAGTGCATTAGAAGCGGGATGTGATAGGCATATAGTCTAGATAACCTTCCTTCACATGTAAAGAATTTCTTGACAACTTTCATCAATGGAGCATATTTCTCCAACAGGTATCTAAAATGTATGATATGTGTATGAGTCTCCCTGTATGGTGTTTTCAAGAAGGACCTGTAATGTACAAGATCTAAGTTCATACCCTTAAACCAATATTCACCATGATATGGTATCCATGTGGCAAGTGAAATAGAAACCATTGAAAATGTGAACTCCACACCAACAATAATGGCACTTTCTCCTTTCAAATGAATAGTAACCCAATCTGTTAACTGTTCATGGAAACCTACTTCACACACCCTTTTGCAAAAATCTAGACAATTCACACCTTCAAAGCATTGTTTGATAAAGGGTGATGCATTGATCTCATTGCAGTTGGTTGGTTCATATTTGAGAATTTTTCCTCCCTTATGGTGTTTCTTCCTTTCTGGTGAAGAATCTCCTTCCATGATGACTAAAACCCTAACAACAGGAGAATAAGAAAAAACAGTGAGGGATGAGTGAAAAATGAAATGATGGATAGGTGGAGTGGAAAAAATGGCAAGGGAAATTTCTAGGAGATGGATATGGACTGTGAGAAACTTGTGAAAATGAAATGAGGTGGAATGAAGGATAGGAGTATTTATGAAAAATGAAAAACATAGTTTCTAGGAAAACTGTCCAAATTCCTTAGGAATGAGCTAGGGTTTCATTTTTGGTGAAGTAATTTGGTGATTTTCAGTTGGTTCAATGGTTCATAATGTATATTAAACATGTGTAGAGGTGTAGAATGATAGTTTTACATGTTTACCATATGAAAACTAGACCAGCCATCATCAACCCTAGCTCATTTCATAAAAAAAATCACTAAAACCCCTAAATGAAAAAATCTTAAACTTGAATCCATTCTACTAAATAAAAAGGTAAGTAAGGTGATGTACTTACTTGTAGAGGAGTCCAAGTTAGCAATAAAACAATTTGCAATATTTAATTTTCAATTTGGGTGAGTTCTGGACGGTTTTGAGTTGCTTTGGCACAAGCGCAGCGCAGTCTCTGGAAGCACAGTTCCTGGAAATTTTTGTTAATTTTGCCTAAAAACCTGAGTTTTTCTCGCCAATGGATGATAGAGCCCGATGCACAAAGGGGAATAAAAGGCAAATAAAGTGAGTTTGGGGCTTTTTGAGTTTATATAGGCAAGTTAGTTTTCCTTTTGAAAAGAAATGGGCCCCACAAACCTTTTACAAAACTGATTTTTCACCTTTAAGATTGAGTCACCTTGGAGAGTTGAAACCTGAGCTGCATTTTCACTTTTTAAACACTGAATCTTCTTCTCTTGGAGCCTTTGAAACTTAAATCATGATGAACTTGTGAAAACTAATGAAGTTAATGTGAAAGAGCTGCTTGTCATGCTTTATTTAATGCTAGATTTACACATGATGATGATGGACCTTGAAACCCTATTGACCTAATGAAAACTTGAAACTGAATGGAATGATGATGATGACTGATAAAATGGAAACCTTATTTTTATTATGACACGTTCATTTGAATGAGGTAGGTGACTAGCATATGTGACTTTCCCAAAAGATTAAAATCATTCCTAAACCAACTAACTAGTGACCAAATTTTACTCTGCAAACCTAGTCATATGGTAAAATTTGACTTTGAGACTCATGACAGACTTGGTAAAAGCATATTTGATCACTGGTGACAAGAAAACAAGACTGACACTAACATACCCAATATTTGCATGGCAAACCTCTGGTAATGTTGGAGTGTGGGAATGTGAGCTAGGGCCATGTTAGGAACATGCAAAATGCTATAAGAAGGGGTTCACTATTGGATTTAGAAGCAATAAAACGGGCTCACTCTTGTGTAGAGCCAATAAAGGGGTGCCCATATTTCGTGAGGTCCTTGAGAACTAGTGAGGAGTCTTTAGTGAGATTATCCATTAAGAGGCCATTGTTTATCCGTATTTGCTAAGAGTTGTTGAAATTTTCCATTATGATATCATAGTCTGCCTTGGGGTGACCAATTGTAGGAAATCAAGGTGCAATTATGTCTACAATTGGATGGAAAATCGCTCAACCTTAATCAATGTTTGGGTAGATTACCTTCATATGAGTATTTCTATCTTTTCCTTAAAATTTATATATAGTCAAGTGTGATTTATGAATTTATGTATGCATTTAATGAGATATATTACCAACCTTGGAGATTGCATGAAATGAACAAGTGTATATGTGAAATTGTATTTGTATTTGGAATGAATTCTTAAAGGGAGGATCTATATTTTTGAGAAGTCATGTTAGCTATGAGAAAAAGTGTAAATATTATAGCTGAAAATTCTATATGCTAAACTTTGATTCAATAAGTGAATAGTTGTAAGCTACATCCAAAATAAGTTTTTGTTCCTAAATGCCTAAGACAAATGTCATTAATGTGTGCGATAAGAATGTATCTTTGTAGTCCTTGGAGATGGACTCATGGTTTAAAATGCATGGTTTATTTACCAGTTAAGATAAACCTTATGTAAACTATAAGTTTACCTTATAATTCTTACACATGAGTTTTATGTGTAACATCTCAATTTAACTCAGAAAAAAATTCAATTAAATTCATTTAAAACTATGCATGTATATTTTTATTTTTCATATAGTGATCATTATGAGTTAGATATACCATGGTGTTGTAAACATTGTAGATATTTTACTTTTGTAGTTAATAAAATGATGATGACCAAGATCGACAGACCATGAGTTCTTATAAGGGCTATGATACCACAAGAGGGGAAAGGTAAGGGGGTTTAAGGGTTTTTACTTTTATTTTTTTATTTTATCTATCCAACATTACCATGTTTACCATATTAAGGCTATGAATAGTGGAGAAAAGAAATTCCTAAAGTTAAGTTATCACTCTTATACTTTAGCAAGGTGTTTCCCCTACATTCTTGGGATAAGAAGGAGTAGTGGGGGGACTTCTTGTTCGAAAATTATGTATGGGAAATTTTAATAGGAGAAAATAGGATCCAAAAAGGGCAAGAGAAGTGTAGAAGATAAAGTGATATGAACATATAGACTAAATATCCCATGAAAATAAGTAGATAAACTTGTGAAAAGAGCTAGAAAGTCGGGAGGAATCTACAAGAAGTTTTGTGACATCAATTGAACCTTTCTCTGTCTTCTTTGAAAAGTTCAAGATAAAGAGACTTATGAGGCATATAGAAGCAAATAAGGAAGTTCTTGTGTGTTGTGAGAGATAGGTAATGGGGTGCATGTAACAATTATATCCTTTGCAAAACTTGGTGGTGGAAGTTACCTTGGTTGAATCTCCTATAGATTGAACTCAAAGCCACTATTCCTGCTCACCCTAGTGATATCATAACCTAGCTAGCGGGTGGAGTTCTACAAAAAAAAATACCTATGGTTGAGTGGAAACCACTCATTGTAATTGGTTTGATTGGCCATCTTCTTTATTTATATATAAGTTTCTACTCCTAGCTTTTTTAATTCCTTACAACACTTCGGTTATAAATTCAGAATGTGTGATGGATGAACAAATGGGAATTTGTTACATGTTTAGAATTATTGAACCTTCAAGATTTGATGTATGTTGTGGGAAGTAACACATACTGCAAAGGTTGATTTACTTCTCTATATTCTCTTTTTGGTTTGATATTTCATACATAAACTAATCATTTTCATTTTTCATGTTGCCAAGAATTTTTATTCAAAGAAGTTTAAATTATTGATGAAAGTCAATATTTTTTTTCATTTATGGGTTTTGGAAATTTATTTCTTTGATTAAGTAATAGAGAGTACAATTATATACAATTACTGAAGCAAGAATCATGTTTGAGTGTGAAAATAAGAATTGGCCATAACCTATAATTCCCTTGAATCTTGTCAAATCTATAAGTTTTATATACTTGCAATTTAAACTTACAATTTTGTAAATCAATGTCGAAAATATGGGGATTGGAGTGTTACTCCCCAATCCCTAGTCATATGGATCGTATAGGGGCTATGACCAAGGATGAGACATAAAAGGGACTAAAGGAGGTAGAAGTTTGAAAGTTCGGACATCCAAAAAACTTTATTAAAGCCATTTAAAAAAAAAATTGGATGTTAGATGGTTGAATGCACATGTAACAAAATTTGGACCTTACATAATTTTTAACGTCACATATTGTAGATTGGGCATTAGGATCTACTGAGGGACAAATACCAAGAACCGGGTCCTATCAAGGGACAAAAGACCAGGAAACATGAAAAAATCCATTAAAAGGGACTTAATTAAAAACCTGAATCTAAATGCGAGCAAGTTAGGACATGTGGAGCAATGTAACCATAGTATGGCATGGTAAATGATGTGTTACTAATGACATGGTAGTTTGGATGTGATTTGATGTTTATGTGTCATGATTATGTGGAACTTGATTGGTGGGGATGATGTGGAGGTGATGGAGTGGGACTCGAGATCTAAAGAACCTAGGCTTCATTGAAACAACCACTTTCCTTGCCCCCTGGAGGGAACAAGCGGCTTCTCACCTTAGTACTCGTATAAAGAAACTACCCATGATTACCATAACTACACTATACTATTGACCTACTCCTGGGTGACATGAAACATAACAGACCGCTCTACCTTTTCAAGTACATTGGGGAGGCAAAGTGACCATGAGTGCAGATAGACCCGGGGGTCCGCCATAACTAGAATGCCTCTTCGTGCCCGGATTGAGATAGATACTTAGCGGCATCAATAGCAGTGGATCCATCTGGAGCTGGCAGAGCGACCAACATAGGCGAGGGCCAGGGAATCGAAGCAGGCAAAGACATAGGGGGTATCCAATGTTTTGAGAAAAATGCACTTTTAAGAATTTTCAAATCTGGATGTAGCTGACATAATTCAAATTAGAATCCTTTAATTACCACTATCATGGAGAGTTTCCATTGTATGTTGAAATTTGAATTCATGTCCATCAATCGAGAAATCTAAGTTTTTTAAGAAATGACCAACTGGGATTTTCCTAGATCTAGATTTATTAAATTCCATTTCTATCAAGTGTTCTTGTCTCTTGTAAAAAATCAAATCCATAATTTGCTAATTCAAAACTCTAGCTTTTTGGAAAATAGTCTTTAAGAATTTGTTTGGATATGAATGTGGTGGGGTAGCTGACGTGCCTACCCTGTGAAGGTGCCATAATGTGATGGTGAAACATGGACAAAAAACTGCCACATGTCAACCATGTGTTATATGACACGGCATAATAGGTGGTGACACGTGGACAATATGCAACGTGTTAGTTGTTGACATGGAATAAGACAATGAAACTTCCAAGGGCCATAACTTTGTGCCCATAACTCAAATTTGGATGGAATTTATATCTTTTGAAAACTCTCAATGAGTATAAGACGATGGTGATCTCATAAAATAAATTTACAGTCCTTAAAAAATATGATTTTTTATTATCCTATCTTGATAAGATAGATCAAAGAATTGGGACCGAAACAAAACAATGGGACGACAATAATGAAATTACATATAAAGTTTTGTATATTTCTCCTTGTATTAAATTTTGTTATGTTTATAAATTTTATCTTTTAATTTTTAATAATTGGGATGTGTTATATTATGTAGATAAGAAATTGTTTGCAAGTAGTATAAGAGTCTATGGGTTGTAGTTTAAAGATACAAGATGTTGGTTTTGTGTGATTGTGAATATTTGAGAAAAATAGTTTGACATTTTCCATAATGATCCTTGTTATACAACTATGTATACTGGTTTATATGAATACTTCAGATGGTACATTTATCTAATTATATATGTACACACCCATATATAATTTATTTATTATTATTATTATTTCCATTATTAATATCTCTATAGTCCATATGAAGAATATCATGTTTTAGTCCTTAAGGGACTGCTTTGACTCAACAACAAGGCTTAAAGCCATTACAACAGAGCTCATTGTGTACAATCTGGTAGACAGTATGAGGCTGGTTGAGAGAGAGAGAGAGAGAGAGAGAGAGAGAGAGAGAGAGCCTTTAAAAAGTGTTGTATTGGATAGTTTTGAATTATACAACATGTAATTTTCATCACCATATTAATGAAAATTAGAGAGAGAGAGAGAGAGAGAGAGTTTAAAAAGTGTTGTATTGGATAGTTTTGAATTATACAACATGTAATTTTCATCGCCATATTAATGAAAATGAGAGAGAGAGAGAGAGAGAGAGCCTTTAAAAAGTGTTGTATTGGAAAAAGAGTTACAACTATGTAAATACTAAAAGAAGGTTAGATGGATAAGGATGTAGAAAACACACAAAGGGTGGAATACTTATAATTTGACTTATTAGAGTGATAGATGGATTTAAACTTATTGAGGTTGAAGGCCATTTATAGTGTCTTAGACTAGTGTAAATATGTTAAGAAAAGGGTTCAGGGGTCTTATGGCCTATATATTTGGAGGCTTCAATCTAAAATGATTTCAACAACCTAGACTCAAAATTCAAGTTCTAGTTCTAGTTGTCTAGCTCTAGAACAATCAAGTGGGATCTAATTTAATGGCTACCCACTATAAATGAATTACTTTGATTGCAAGGGTGCATGAGCTTTTGACTCTTAATGTATCTACTATTTATTAGATTATTGAAGGATTTTTTTTTCTCACGTGACTTCTATCAAGAAAGGAAGGTATTTATGTGCTCCCTAGAAAATTTCAACTTGGCTTAGCAATAGGTTGAATCATGTCGCAATTATTCTAACTAAACCATGATCGATAATTATTATAAAGGAGTATGAGACTTAGTCTTAGCTGTGAAGGTGGATTCTTTCAAAGGAGACTTTACTTCACTGTCTTGAACTCCTAATTCTTCCACCATTATATCCCCCACCTGCAAATCATCATCAAACCACCAATCCAAACCCAAAAAGGGACATTTGTGTCCTCATCTCATGTGAACCCTAGCAATTCATTTTCATTCAACAACTCATTATCCTTAACTATTTTTGGTGGTGAACCAATCTCCATGGCATCCCCTACGTCACTACTTGTTTTAATTGTTTCAATGGTGGGCAATGCACTCACTATGCGTTTCACCTTCTGCTCCACTAAGGATATAATGAACATTTGTTGCATTAGCTAAAGGGTGATAATTAATGTGAAAAATGGGTACACTTGATTTGAAATTACTCTCATACTTAACAAAATATTACAAATTTTCCGCAACTAAGGACGTCACTTTTTGACTTGCAAATTGGCAAGCTCAAAATATAGTGCCTCATTTCTAGGATCCTACAAACAAGAAGATATTCAAATAGAAGAATCTACCAAAACATAACCATTATGCTTCTTTTGAGTTCTCTCCTACATTTCAAGTTGCTTTTCCTTTAGCAAGGCCAACATTATATATATATATATATATATCTATATATATATATATTTATTTTATTTTATTTATTTTAATCTTATTATTATTTTTCAGGAACTTGTCAATAACACACTTTACCTAGTCCATGTTATATTAAGTAAAATGGTAAGGTTGAGACCTTGAATTTATTGCAATTAGCTCCTCATCGCCACACATAAGTGCTACTCTTATCAATCTCAAATCAAATCTTCCCATAGTGTTAGCCAATTAAGAACTTTCATACTGAGATGGCATTAATGGTCAACATAATTACACAATCGTACCACTTTGCAAGCATAAATTCATTATAGGCTAAATTATTGGCATCTTTATGCACCCTCCTCCATGTTGCACATCGAGCAACAAGAATAATCTGGTGCCAAGTAGTTTTCAAATGTTAGTTGTGTGGTAGCATTCATTCATAATAACAAAAACAACTAGAAAAAAATGAAAAAAATGAAAGGGCCCTAACACATTGGACATAAAACTCAATAACTAATAGAGTGTCCAAAGAACACCCATCCTTGGAATATTTCCACATAAATTACCAAATCATAAAATAGTAGGTGGTTATAATTTCGTCTTTCTTAATGAGGTTAATTATAGTCTTGAAACCACTCCTTCTCTTGCCATGCTTAGTATATAGGCTGGCCTCCCAAATGTGCTTCCCATGTTTTCTAGTACCATTAAATGAAAATGTTGCATCTCCACCTTTATTAGGCAACATAGTAAGTTTGACGATGTCCTATGCATGCAAGTTGTAAGGCTAATCCAACCAAAAAACATTCTAGTGAATGTAGTTGATTAGGAATTTGGTATAATGAACCAATTTCTCCATACTACTAAATATCAATAAATACAACAATTTTGGGAGATTAGAACCCTATAATGGATCAAAGGAGGTCTTTTAGACATGCATGATGTTCCCATCCCCTAGGGAAACTTGATCCATGTAAATTAGTGGTTGCATGTTAAGGAAAAAACCTCCATGGCTGAAGTTGTGCTCAATCATCCTAGTTTGTATGAATTTTCCATGTGAATCACACATAACCTCCACTTGTGCATTAATAATCTCTTTGTCTGTTGATTCTTTGTTTCAAACCTCATTAGCCTTTGACCTTATGAATTTCCCCATGTTTAATTTCATGGATTGAGCTTGTTATTGATAAACAAGGGGCCAAGACTATGCCATTAGTTTTCTTACTATTAACACACCTATGAAAGCACAAAGCTCCCAATGGAATAAATTTGAAAATCAAAGCAATCAAGAAACAAATTGATGCTCAAATGACCATGTGGGGTAATATAATACAATAATATTTACTACTTGTAGAATGCATGAAAAATATTATTTGACAAATTTTCCCCAAAACTTGACTCAAGAGACATTTAAGACATAGTTGTAAACACATTATAGCCCACCAGATCAATCTCACAAGCCTCCAACTATCCTAGACCTATCACTTGTTCCTAGTTACATTGACTAGATTTTATGTAACCTAGTCTCTCATACTTTATTGAATTAATCATACAAAATCACAAACCAATCTAACTTTTTCCATATATCCACCAATGATCGTAAATTCATTGAGAATGGACTCAATTTCTCGTTAAATTCTAAAGTCACATTCAACTATGTACATTCCCTCGACCACAAATATTTGGTCACAAAGACTATATTAATTAAATAACACTTTCCTCTAACCACAAAGCTATGAAAACGACTCTTGAAATAGAAAACCCAAAAATGGATAATATGTGATACAATGTTAAATAGAAATTTCAAAGAAAACATGACTAAGTGACACAACATGTACCACAACAAATGAAGAATTAAATTAACATAACCAAATTGGCCTAATTTGGATTGAGATCCTCTTCCTAAGAGGTACACAAGTAATATATTTGAAAGGTCTGGATATAAAGCTCCAATTGAATTCCATTCACCCATTGAAATGAAGGATACCATCAAGTGGATCTAAGCACACTGCGTTAGACTTACAAAAAACCATATAGGGTCCTGACCAATGCTTTTGTAGCTTGATTGGATTCATGAGATATTTAATATCATATAAGAGGAATAATCTACCCTTATCCTCAATGAATGACTTACTCTTGACATGAAAATCATGTTAGGCTTTCTAGCTTGCTTTCTCTACCAACTGGTGAAAATTGACCAAGAACTTAAACCCTTCTAATTGTATCAACTCAACAAGTCACTCTGAAATTTATTCCTCCTCTATCATATGAGTAGCTTGTGTAATGAATAAACTAAGGACCACAAATTCTATAGATATCACAATTTTTTCCCATACAATAGCTAAAAAGGTTGTTTACTTATGTAATGTATTAATAGTTATCTCTTAGGCCCAAAGTAATATTTAGATTCTCCCATCCCAATCATCTATATTAGTTGAGTAGGCCTTTTTTAACTCATGTTGTGACATCATATTAAAGGCTTCAATAGTACCATTAGCTTATACACAGTTTGGGTTGTTCCTGTGATGTTCAAAAAAGAAATTCCTAAGTGAGGGTTATAATGTAAAACTCAAGAGTGGTGCCATAGATCACTTGTTAAGATTCTAGGGCAATGAAATGTATAAATGATATTCTCAAAGATAATTTTTCCTGCAATGTTTGTTAAACAATATTGAGTGGGTGCAACTTCCTTGCACCTAGTAAGATAGTTAATTGTAGTAATAATGTATTGAGTTTTGGAGTTCTTAGAAAGGGGGATGGTAGGTATGATAAATTCCACAATCTATTTTGAAAATGGTTGAAGAGCCTTGGATAGATGCAACAACGTTCCATCCCTTCTAAAAGTATTTCCCACCCACTTATGCACAACACAATCTTATCCATCACAAACCAACAAGGAAAACCTTTTAAGCTATTGCTTTGTCTCCAAAATGTCTTCCCACTATGCCCTGATGGCATCCCCAAAGCATTTGATTATGTTAATGGTTTAATGCACACCTCTTGAGAGTTCCATCATTTTCCAACTTATACAACTACCAAATGGAATTTATGACTTCTAGAATAATCTTCAAAGTTAGGACCTTCTTCAAAAAATAAAGCAATCTTTTCCTGGTAATTAAGAACAACTTCTACCCATAAAAGGTGAACATCTAGAAGCTAATCATCAATTGCTTTGCCAAACTCCTTTGATTCAATCCTTGATAAATGATGCTAGCCTACATCATGCCTTCAAAGCCCAACAAAAACCTCAAAAGAAAATTCCTAAACTAGTAGTAGCTAACAACTAATTCAACCTTCCAAAACATGGTTATCAACTAAGCATTTCAAGGATCAATGATCAATAAAAATCTTGAAGTGTCCTCCTGGTAGATAATAATGGAACTTTTGTGAGGCATATAGTAAAATTTCAAGTCCTTCCCACTCAGTAGTGGTATAAGTAAGAGAACCTTTTACTTGCAAAATACACAAGGTGATTCAAATTTCCTTCCCCTAGTTGCAGAATAATTGCTCATAGTTTTATGGTAGATGTGCTGAAATATACATGAAATTCAACATCCCAATCATGAACCACAAAAATATAGGCACTTACTAATTTATTCTTTAGCACATTGAGAGCAACATCACATTCAAGAGTTTAGTATAAGAACTCAAATTTCTTAACTAGCTTCTTCATGGGTTTTGTAAATGCATAATTGTGGATAAAACACTTGTAATGCCTTGTGTATCACAAAGTGGAACATAATGGCTTAAAATCGGTTGGGCTACATAATTTGACATTTACTAATACTTTTCTAGCTTTACTAAACTCCCCCTTTACACTAATATGCCCCAATCAGGTCCCGAAAGGTGTACAAAATATACATTTCTCCATATTTAAGGAAATCTACAACTACTTACAACAATCAAACATAAGACTTATCATTACAATATGATGTTTCAACAAACCACACATTATCTAGCAATCTAAATAAACATCCATGAACTTGTGTAATACATAAAGGTTGCTATCATAATATAGGACAACATAATGGAGGTGTTCTTAATCCAACTAGCATTACATTATCAACAAAAGAACCCCATTTAATGGTAAAGGTACTCTATTTCTTGTCTTCCTCCACAACTCAAACCTAGTGCTAACTTGAAAATCCATATGTATAGGAATGTGTTCCTTGTTTGCAACCTCATCAAGGACTTCAATGCTAAACAGGGTTAGGAATGGATTATTCACATCCACATAGGTAGAATTGACATTTATGGAATTAACACACACCTTGATGTCTTCACTACCGTTCTTTCTTTGAATCATTGTGGGAAAAATCAAATATGGTTCTTCTATGAGGAATATCAACCCTATAATGAGCATCCAACCAATTTCTCACCTTACCATTTCCTTAACTCAATAATCCAATATATACGACGATATTTGACCAGTTTGGCATCTAGCCACAATTTTATCTTCATGCAAGTTTTTCTTTTATGCCCATAATCATTGTCAAACTTTGAAGATATAGATCTTCATATTCTCACAGTAATTCTTCAACTTGATACATAGTTTGCAAACCCCTACTAGTCTCCAATATAATCCATTTTGGGTCATTCCTTAGTCCTAATATGGATTTTCCACAACTAAAATGGTTGTTCATAGGAATTCTTTATAGCCTTGCCACATTTATCTATTAGCTCTCTTGAACCCTCTAACTCTTGGAAGGAGAGATTCCATATCTCTTTTAGGCCACTTTCTTACTATCATCATGTACTATCTTGGTAGAACAATGTGATTGAAATGAGTTTTGTTCCATATCCTTAAATTTGACCATTTCAAGATGTCTTGATAGAAGTTGGGTTCAAAACCAAGGCCACAACTTGTTAGAGAATATAAGTTGATTAATATTCAATAGCGTGTAATGAATTCATGGATTTTACCAACACATGATAAATCAACACATAAATATTCTTAAAAGCTTACCCCCAACATTTGGTCAACCCTTGAGATTTCAAATTAAATTGCCAAGGCTCAAGTCTTGGCCCTAAATTATGCACCTATAATCTAATTTGGAGGCCCTCTCTTTCCCACGTCTACAATGAATTCTCAATATCCATGACACAATATGTCTTACCATAATTCTACACTACAAATATAACTACTTTTCCCTTAGTCCTAAATAGGTCTTGGCATTTGGATATATGAAGGATGACAAATCAATGAATCATGTCTGGTTGAATTGTATCTCGGGAGGTGAGTTATTTTGTATGAGTAACCCACCATTGAGTAGGGGCATAACATGATACATCATCTAAAACATTGGCCCACTACTCCTCCACAACTTGGCAATCCATGGCATCCAAAAATTATTCTAGACTTCTTATCCCATCATGAATAAGAGGATCCCACAAATCAAAACCAATCCAACGAACTATTTTTACTACCACACCTTCAACTTGACAACTCATATTTACAATCTTGATAATTATTGAATGATTCTTTTGAATCACTGCCGATTGAGGAATGATTCTCAGTATTCTAGAAATGAGGCCTCAAATTTAATATGTCATCCAACAGTTCGTATAAAAACTTAAGAGGTATCATGCACTATATATGCAAGTCACAATTTTTCCAACTTATCAATGAACACTAAACTATATAAGAAATTATTTTTTCTAATCAAGTGAAAGGGGTGGTCAAGTAGATCAACAATCATTCAACTTGGTTTACTCTTAAAAGAGATGAGAATAAAAGAATTAAAGTTGTAGGAAATTGATGCTAGAGTATTATTTCAAGTCAACAAGTCCCATGAGGTCTTGCTACATTTACTAAACTGAGTGGGTTCTCTTAATTTAATTTAAGTCAAATTTATGTAACTAAAGATAGGAATTTGATTTTCTAGTCTAAATAGAGATTTATTTAGGAGATGATGAATTATTCCCTCATCAACATGAGATATATTATTTGAGAATAATTATTATTTATAGGAAATTTGATTTATTTAGAATGTAGTGAATCTACCTTCAAAGATACGAAGGATGATTCATAGGAAATTATTATGATCTAAAGAGATATTAGGAGATATTTTAGGATCTAAAACCAATTTTGGTATCAAACAAATTTGTATAAATGGATTGTAAGCCTACAAACATAATAAGATGGCTATGGGTAGAGAAAGCCCATAAACTAAGTGTAACCATGCCAAATTTTGGGCGAATGAAGATTATGTAAATATCCTCCATTTGTATATGATATTTGTGTTTTAGTTGATTAGTTATCCCCTGTGAATGTTAAATATGTGAAAATTGTGATATGTGAGTGGATGTGAATTCGTGACTATGTGTGTAGATAGTCAAGTGCTCGCAGGTGAACTGATAGCATAGGGAATAATAGGCACGGGCAAGCAAGTAAAATGATGAAATTTTATGAAGGGATTAATTGTTGCAAAGAGTTGAGAAATATCCCAAGTGATTGCGAGATCAACTTGGAAGACAATCCTCTGTTATTGGTGACATAATTTTGCAATCTAAGGTTTGTCCTTATTGGAGTTGAAAATGGTATAACACAAAGACTTAATGAAAATCTTGTGTCTCTTCATAGTTTTGTTTGGAGAGTCTATAGTCTATGATTCCAGCTAGATCGAATCCATTTGATTCAACGACTTTGTATGCAATAAAGAAGATTAGTTGGATCCTGAATTAAAGAAAATTCAAGGGTCAATGGACCCCACCATATACTATATAAAATATATGAATCAAGAGAAATGAATCTATGCTATATAGAATCAGGGCGCAACAAAGTGTAGTATATCCGAATTAATCTGGACCTCAAATGACTAGATCAGGGAGAAGTGTGAAGATATCTTGATGGCGGGGTATTTAGATTCAAGGGTGATAACTAGATTAAAGTGTTAATTAGGAGAAGCTAGATCTAGATCTAAGCACTAGGATTGAATAATTATGTCGACCCCTATGAAGACAACTTGAAATTGTATCTAATTATTTGGCCTTGTCAAGCGTCTCGACTTTGTCACCCCTCAGATCCCATGATAGACAGATCAATGCGTTAGTAGGTGGAGTATTCAGGCATTCGAGTATCCGCCTTGGAAACTATCGTAGCATTTGTTCAACCCCTTGATCAATGGATGCATCCAAGTCCTTAACACATTTGAGCCAATAATCTCAATCACCAGTCTTGATTACATGTAAAGGAAACAAGGTAAGAGCGCTAATGTGTTAACGAATTTGGGTTTAAGCACTTTTTATTATAACATGGAGTTGGTCGATAGATAAGGGTGAAATACCTCAACGCCTTTCCACTTCAATTATTAGTTCCAAGCCCTCAATCATGTGATTGTTAAGCCTTGGTGCTAGGCACATGGAAATTTTGGGTAAGCGTAGGGTGTGCGAGTTCGATAGAATATAAGGATAGGCCCTTAAGTGCATAGTGCAACATAATGCTATTGTGCATAATTATGAGTTTTGAGTTGTGGATCTAATGGGGAGTTGTGAAACACTTATAACACTATGCGTGAACTGGAAATTGATCCATATTGATGACTTATGGGGAATTTAAAATATCTTGCACTGGAGATCAGAGGCCCATGAATGAGCAAATTTAGAAGGGGGTGAGTTTGGAAAACATTATTAGGGGGAGAATGGATGTCTCAACATCAAATTTTTGGTTCAGAGCAGGGTTAAACTGCTCATTGAATGGTTATAGAGAACTGTTAAAGCTAGTGGCAACATTAGATGAAGAATAGTATAGGAGATCAGAGCTGAAGAAGTTGTCAGAGTTGCAGAAGACATCAACAAAATGTCTAAACATTGAAGGAGGCACATAGGTAACATATTTATTTTGTTAATAATAAATCTGAATATATTATTTGTAGATGATAAGTAGGAAGTAACTCTACAAGAATGGAGGTTTAATAAGGAGAGAGAGCACAAAGAATATTTTATAAACGAGAAGAAAATATGGGGAGAATTATCAATAACAACTTGGAGAAAGTTTAGAGAGGAACGATAACAGAAGAGTCTTAAGCAGTGTGAAGCAAGAACTCAAAAAATTCTTAGAGAAACAAAATTTGATGAGATTTGACAGGTAAAGGATGGTATTTATGATTTACAATTGACAGTTGGACAAAGTATTTATTGATTGAAGGTAGCAGCAAAGAGAAAGGAGTAAATCTATGGTAACCCTTGCAATAGAGATTACATAACAGATAAAACAACAATTTCCATATGAGGTTGCGTAGAAGTTGTTGAGATAACTCCATAGTTGCACATGTGGGTAGAGTTGTTCAAAGAATGGAGCGACTAAAGACATTGAGAATGAGTAGAGTGCAAAAGCCTAGAGGGGAAGAGGAAAATTGGAAGGTTCCAGAGAAGGAGAACCAGTGTCACCAAAAGGCCAAGTTCATAGGAGAAAATTTTGGTGAGGTACTTGTAGCAGGGTAAAACAAACTTGTTATAATAATGTGTTGTCGCTACAACAAACTCCCTCCAAAATTTTGCTTACACTTGAATTTTGGAGCCTACTTGGGATATTACGATCGATCATTCCGTAGTCACTTCTTGGTCGGTTGATGTTTTATTAAGTTCTTGTGCTCCCTTTTGAATTATAAGTGTAAAAATCACTTGCTCACACATGCTCAATCTGCAACAAGTTCATGAGCACATTCTTTTACGCAAGCTTGAAAAAGCATAACACAGTCCTTTAAGATAGTGCATGTGAAATAACCAACCTATGTCAACAGTTAGTGCATGCTTGCATTGACAACCTTCAACTTTTGGCTGCATTTGTACTTCTATTTTGGTGAGTTTTTCAAACTGTCCCTTTTGCGCACCTTCACTTTCGTGAGTGTCGTTTTCGTGCTTTCGACTATATCTTTTGATTTATTTCACTTTAATTAGTGTAGTTTTCATGTTATCTTCACTCTGTCATGTGTAGATTTCAATATCGTTCACGTATCACAAGTGTCATTCGTGCTTTTCTCTTCACACAGTAAATGTTGTCTTTTGGCATGTGGAGTATTGCACAATGCATGAAACCCAATTTTGGTGGTTTCAAGGGGCAACCTTTGTGTAAATGAGTTGGTCTTAGCATGTAAACATGTATAACACTCATTTATAAAGTTTCAAGTGTTGTACAAGTTTCATCACAGTCATCACAAAGTGTATCTTTAGTGTTGCACTTGGTGTAGGTCGTCGCAAAGTTATTGCAATAAGGAAAGGATGTTGTTCTTGTGTCTAAGTGTTACATGTTGTGTCATCAAGTGATGTAAGTGTGTGGTCATGTTTAGATTCATTATTTTTCCTATCTTCCTCTCATTGATCTAACACTTAGTCAAATTGGGAAAACTCTCTGACCGGAGCACTCAACCTCTTTTAGCCAACCTGAACTATGCATTGCACAGTGTCAACCCTCAAGCAACGACCTTATCTCTTGGAACTGTGCAATGCATAATTTTTTCCTCCCATAACTATGAACTGTGCAATATCAGTGCTTAAGCCCAACTCCTGAGCTCCAAAACTACGCAATCCTTGCCTCCAACCAATCTTCTCTGCACACTGGGCAGTCTCAAGCATCAACCTTGATCTCTTGAACTGCGTAATAAATTTGCCTCTCTCCCTCCAGAAATATGCATTAGGCAAATTCAAGCCTCAAGCCTCAAGCTTGAGGCCTTGAACACCTCAATTGCACAATATCCGATCTCGTTCTCTTGTATGAACTATGCATTGGGCAACCTCAAGCCTCCAGCTTGAGCCCTTGAGTCCCTCAATGGTGCAATCCCTCTGCTCGGGCCTCCAGAACTGTGCATTGAACAGTCTCAAGGATCAAGCTTCTAGTATGAGTCTTCGAGTCCCTCAACTATGAAATCTCTTGACCCTGGCCATCCTAAATTCTTATTGCACAGTCTCAAGCCTAAGTCCCAGACCTGGGCCCCTGGATTATGCAATTCCTGAGTCAATCACTCAACTAGTCACTAGTCCTAGATCTAACAAGTGATTTCATGAAGCATCTTAGGCTAGGGGTTTATGGGAATAATGTCATCTTCTCATGGGTGGATTACAGTCGCAGGTATTCTATTATGCCATGACATGATGATTATGAAGTAGATGGAGAATGGGACGATGCTAGAAGACACCTAAGTTGTTGAGGAGATAAGATGATCATCATGCAAGAAGATGAAGGAACACTAGATTATAAAAGAAGATGGAAGATCAAGACCAGATGAAGACTCCATACTGATTCACAACCATTTGGAGGGTGGATATAAAGAATAAAGAATATCTCTTACAAAGATGAAGTGTTGGATACATCTCTTATACAAATAAGTAGCAACAAAGAGTGGTCTAACATTGCCATGTCATCATGCAGTCTATGTCATGACATATATTCTATAGTGGTGAAATATAATGTAAAGTGGAAGTCCAAGAGTCATTCATGTAATGTGAAAAGTCATGAAGGAAGTCAAAATGTCATAGAGAAGTCAAACAATCATGAGGGTAGTCCAAGAGTCAGAAGGGAGGTGAAGGATCACCATATTTATTATATATACACTCTCATTGTACAAGAAAAGGACTTTTCGTCTTGGCTTCTCCCATAAGGCATCAGAGAGACAAAGTTAGTATTTTTGGGGAGCAATTCATGGCTCCAATGCTCCACTATTGGAGCTAGTTATGTTCATTGTACTCATGTATCTTGGGACTTTTAATTAATATTTGAAGCATAATGGCAAACACGTTTTCATGCATGGATTGTGAATATTTGTAATATTGTTATGTGAATGTTTATGATTCATGTTTGCTTTCACTTGTACTAAATTAGTTGAACAATTTCGGTTATTTTAGTGCTTATCCTATTGAAAATGTGTTGTAATAGTTGTGACAATTGTCACATCTATGTGTACTATTCTGCTTGAAGTTAGGCGATTCTCTTTTGCTTGTGTGTGCCCCTACTAGAGTGGTACTATTACCTCTCTCTTGGAGGCTCACCTTTCCTCCCTCTGTAGTAGAAGAACCTTGATACACTTGCACACTTACTCGCTTTTCACAAAGGCATCTACACGCTTCTCTCTCTTGCTGACATCTAAAGCCAAGGAAAATCTATAAGAATATGTGGAAACTAGGCTGATACTTTGGATGGGGCTCCTATTCCAAATGGTGTGAGGTCTAATTTTGACTTCACATCAGGGATACCCCCTTGGTTGATGAATTTCCAGCACCTTCGACAAATGGTGCTAGAAGGAGGGATAGATGACATGTTGTGCCCATTGAGTCTACTTTTAATCTCTTATCCAAAATGGGTCTTCCCCAAATCATAATCCCGGGGTGTTTTTCTAAAGATCTTAATCGTACCATACCTGCAAAATTGTTTCATAACCTGTCCCAATTTAATTTTGGTGGCGAGGGTGAATTAACTCTTTGTGGACATTTATTTCAAGTTATCTGTTTTTTCCTTTTTAATGGAATACATTGAAAATATGTCATAGCTAGATTGCTCACCCTCACATTTGAAGGTCGTGTTAAGAGATGGTATCAGACATTACTTGCTGCTTCTATCCTTTCATTCAACCAACTTGTGAAGGAGCTTCATAAAATATTTGATAGGTATGATTATCATAATGTTCTTAAAATAATTAATCAACTAAGAATGAAGCATAATGAATCAATTGAGGATTTTTTCTAATCGATTCCTTCACCCTTGTTATGAAATTCTGGGAGAAGAGATAGATTTGGATTTCTTTAAACACAATTTTAAGCGTTTAGTTCATATGCATAGTGAATTTGAACCCCCTGATGTTTTTACTCCCCCAACTATTGTAAATCATGAGACACCTCAAATTTCAGAGGAGGAATTTACTACTCTTTTTGTTCTTTGTCCTCCTCCTTTTCTATTTCCGATGAGGGTGCCTCCTTTCAATGATAATAAACTTCGGAAATTTTCTAATAAAATTCCTAATCCAAATTCTCATTCTCCTTCTTATTTTCATGATTAATATCCCATGGAGGAAATCCCATAATGGTTCATGAAGCCTACGATGATGGCTAATTTCTCCATTTAGAAAGATGATATTACTGCTCATAATTTGAATTTTGAATCTGATTTGGATACTTGTCATCCTCTACCATCTCTTTCTTAATACCCCATTGCCCCTCAATCTACCCAATCAATCCCTTCGAAATCTAAGGAATGAGCAAGTGCAAGGTAGTCACATTTCATAGGTAGAGGAACAAGAAGGTGAGGATTCTTTTGATCTGTCTTCTCCTATCCAAATTCCTATGCGAGAAGATGTTGTTGCTTCATTCTTGGCTAATAATGAATCCAAGAATCTCGATGATGAATCAAATAGAATTGATTTTCCTGATCAATCTGAAGTCTTGGACAACCATCATCATGATGATTATGACTCCATTATTGTATGGGATGATGTATGCCCAAGTGCACCAACTGATCTTTCATTTCCTCCATAAGATGTTGATTTGACAGAATTAGATCTGGAATCTGATCCAGTTGAAGAAAATGTTCTTATCAAAACTTCCTCTTCATCTCATTATCCCTTGTGCTCTCCTGTTTGCGATGCATTTACATGCAATGAAGATACTCCATGCTCTTCGAGTTCTTCATGGGCACAAGGTGGTGGGGATATCCATGATGAAAGAGAAAAAAATTGAATCATAGGGTATCCTTGCCATCCCTCATCATCTCTTCTTTTTCATAAAGACAATTCTTCAAATCAACTTGCTCAGGAAAGTTCCCCGATTCATTCAACTTTAGATTTACGATCAAAAGAATATTTCAATTATAGTAACCTGGTTATTGTTGTAAAATATGATCAAATTAGTGACAAACATGGCTGCCATCCAATTAGTAGGAGCCTTATTAAAATCAATGGTAATAATTATCCTCACACCATGGATAATCTAGTTCAATCTTCAAAATGCGATTTTACAATCCTTGAAAGTTTTGGGACTTGTTAGGGAATTGAGGCACTTCAACTTCCGTTGATGGTTATGAAAGGTTCTCGTGACTCTGGTAAGGCCCTTGAACTAAGTCAAATTTGTTTCCTCTCGTGAAATCCTTCTCTTTGTATGGTTTCACTTGATGAAAATTTATTCCTAAAAGATGTTTGGTATTTTGGATGTAGTCTTTCGAGCTTTCAAGATTTTATTTCTGATTGGATTCATGAATATTCCTGAGTTGATTCATCTTCATGCAAATCTCTTATATTAAAATTATGTTTGGAATGCGTATCTCTCATAGAGTCATGGAACTGTGAAGTTAATAATTTTGAAAATCATCTTTGGGAAAAGTAATCATGCCTATCAAATTCGTTCCAGAATAGTCATTCCTAGTTTTTTATTTCTAATTGGATTCATGAATATTCATGAGTTGATTCATCTTCATGCAAATCTCTTATATTAAAATTATGTTTGGAATGCGTATCTCTCATAGAATCATGGAACTGTGAAGTTAATAATTTTGAAATCATCTTTGGGAAAAGTAATCATGCCTATCAAATTCATGCCAGAATAGTCATCTTCTGGTTTTTTGTGTGTGAATATTATATCGCAAATCTTGTTCTTCATTGCACTTGAAATCCTCTTGAGTGCTAATGAATGCATGAGTTATTGTGTGAATCAAACTCTTCTTCTTTCACCGTATCTTGATTAGTCTCATGTGTTTGTTGTACTGACATTCCTTTTCACTTCTTTCGATGATTACCATGCTAGTAAAGTATGTGACGAGTCATAAAGAAGTTGTTTGTTACATTTATCATGCAAGGAAGATGATTCATATGTTAAAGGAATTCATAAAGATGTTCAAAGTGATTTGTCTCTGTTATATTCTAACCGAGAATATCTTGCCACAAACGGTCCATCTAATCATAATATTAAGTGTCATTCATTTGATCATTTTTCCACTAGTATATTTGATGACAATTGTTTCACATCGATTAGTCTTTATGGTTTATCTCACAATTCATATACTTGTCAAGAAACTGAGGTACTTTAGCCTTCTTTGACGGTTATGTCAGACCCTTTCTATCTTGACAAGTCTTCAGAATATGATCATATTCCTTTTCCTTTACAAGATTCTCATCTTGATCCTGTGCTTTTAATTGCAAATTCATCTTTTCAAAGATTTCAGGATTCTCAAGAGGAATGTTCTGAGTTTCATGATCCAACCATTGAATGGTTGGAGCAATCTTACTTGGAAAGTTATGTCGTAAATAATAGGTTTCAACCTTTTCACATGCTTGGTAAGGAGTACAGTGAAAATGAAGGTACATTTGCAAGAATCCCTATGGTTTTTCTTCTTACAGTTTTCAGAAAAAAAGTAAGACTGTAAAATGGTTAGAAGTAGTGTTTATGACATATCTTTCTGTTGACAAGCAATACCTTCAATTTGTTGTTCAAAATATTCAAGTCCTTATATTTCCATTGCACATTGTTTTATCTCAGTTTTAATCGATCATATCTTTGAGATTGCGGGTTGGGAACAAATACGGTGGCTACATTGGAAATTTCATTATACATAAACCCGACCTTCTAGTTGGTTAGGTTAGGAGTAGGTCTAGTTGCATATTAGTTTTCCTACACATCAATACTGCATTCATTTTTTGTAGTTTGTCTTGCGTTTTCTCATTTTGGTTTTCCATCATCTTTTCGGTTAGCCTCCTTTTGTTTTGTCCTCCTAGTTTTGTTTCATTGTTGTGCCTTGAATTTTGTGTTTTGTTTAATGAGACTTTGCAAAGGGTGTCATATTTGGGCTTGAAAGACAGTGTGGCAAAATAGAAAAGGACTTTGTGACACCGCAACATTTGGCTAACTCTCTGTCCTTCTTCCTTGTCTTGGATACACCCTTTTTTCAATGATGTTCCAATGAAAAATATGATCCTTGCGTAAGGAAAGCCTTGTGTTGAACCATGATCTCCATTTCTATTATGGAAACCTCATGCCTACACTCGAGCCTTTATGTTTAAGTGTTTGCAAGCTGATCCAATCAAGTAGAGAAGGACAAGGGGGAAATCTAAATGAGCAAACCAATATCAGAGGTATTATATATCGTTCTCTGAAGGGACAACCTTGTTTTCTCTAAATAAGTCAGGATCCATCTTCCAACCGTGAAATAAATAAGTGTCGATGCACAACCCTATATAAAATAAATAAATAAAGGTGAAAGAAGAGAAAGGCTTCCTATGTAGAGAGGTGAAGTAAGAAACTCCGTTAGGGTAATTTCCAGGCCTACTGGCACCATAACAATATTTGTGTCCCTGAAGTGACTCCGTCAGGGTACTATCCAGGCTTTCTGGTAGCAGAGAACCACCAAAGATGAAAAACTATACTCTGAAATTCTAAAGCTTGCAAACTTAATTACCCTTTCCTTATTCGAAACATTATGTGATCGTTGAACTTATGTTTGTGTTTAACTGAGTAAATGAAAGAATGGGACTATGCTTATGCACGGGGTAAGTGGGGAAGCCATGGTAATATAAATTATGAATCAATACTCCCTAAATAACTAGACCATGCAGGAAAGAATTGACCAAGGAAGAGAAGTTGGAGTTCTACTATTGTGTCACCAAGTGTTGTTGCTACAACAAACACCCTACAAAATTTTTCTTACGCTTGAATTTTGGATCCTACTGTGGATCTTACGATTGGTCAGTCCATAGAAACTTCTTGTTCAATTGATGTTTTTTTAGGTTCTTGAGCTCCCTTTTGAATTGTAAGTGTCAAAGTCACCTGCTCACACATGCTTAGTCCATAACAGGTTCCTGAGCACATTCTGTAAAGGGCCTCCTCCCATATCTACCAACTTTAACGTCTTGCCCAGGGTAAACATGAGTTGATGGGATACTATGATAAGACTCAACCTCCTATATGACCTTAAGGAAATGGATTTGACAACTTAAGACCTTACTGACTTCGCTCAAGTGCTGCAGGACCTCTAGGAGTAAGCCAACCCCTCCAAGAGTTTAGTCCCTAAGTTAACTTTATTTTTCACCGACCTAGAGCCTCATTCACTCCCTTTCGAAGGCCTCATAGTGACTATGGGCCTCCAGTTGCTCCCACAGGCCTGCCTCCCAATGTCTGTGGACTTTTCCAATTAGTTTTATGCCAGTGACCCCGAATTTTGAGTCAGTTTTCCAGGGTTAGGATTCAGGCGTTTGCCTAGAACTAAGTGAAACTTCTAGAAATGAAAAATAAAGTAGAGGCAAATATTCTAAGCCAAAACTTGAACAAGGACTTGACCTGACACCTCCTAACCAGGATAGACATTCTGTTAAACACATGGTAAACATGCAATGTACAGGTCATGAATGTGTATATGAACATATGGATCTGAAACTTATCTGAGGTTCAACAAGAAGGATTAATGCCTTCTCACAATAGGTGTAATAACACCATTTAGGTCATGCATTCAATAACCAGACATTTATTCATTAAAATTTGATAAGATCCATACTTGAATTTGTCATATAACCATGCTTACGAACAACATATAACCAAATATATAGCAATGATAGAAAAACAATTAAAGCCACTTAATAAAAAATATATTTTCTCATCAAATACAAGAGAAAATTAGCTCTTATTAACCAAATGCCAAAGCCAACCAAGTCAGGAATTTCCACGTACCACCAGACCATAGATTGAGCTGAACCAATTCTTTCTTTCAGCCAATCACCCTTGTGCCATATTCCAAGCATGAATGTGGGATCTCATGGGATAAGCCAATCCATGAACAACCAAGGGAATCCATGGGTTAAACCACCTCCACCCTCACCATACCATGGTCTCACTTAAACCGGTCTCGAGATCACAAAACCAAGCTTGGATGCCTAAGAATTTATTCATAACCCTTTCAGGAATTTTCCCATCTCCACCCTTAGGCTTTACCGTGTATCCCACCATTACTGATTAAGGGATTCCTATGCCCTTGGAAATTTTCCTGAGACCACCTCACCAGATCAAAAACCTTCCGATAATACAAAGGTCAACTGAGAAAGAATCCCATCACACTATGGTTATCCAGAAATGGAAAGGTAAGGCTGAAACCACTGTAAAAAAAAAAACCCAACAAAATCCATGCCACCGACAACAAATAAAGCAAATATACACATGCATATACCATGTGTGCCAAAACCAACTAGGGAATCATACATGCAACCTGTTACTTGCAAGTATTCCTACTAAAGTTTCCTAATCCAAGCTTTCCTTGCTTGATCCTTTTTTGATCCTTTCCTTGCTTGCTTTCCTTCTTCTCTTTCTTCTCCTCTCTGAAAGTAATTCCAAAACAAAATTGACAAAAAACTCAAGTGAAAAAAATCCACAAATTGATGCTTTGAATCATTTTTTATCTTTCATGCCTCTATTTCTTCATTTTCCCTCTATTTTTGTTCCATGACCTCCTCACAATAAACCTATGACCTATGACCTTCCTTTTCTCCTAATTTCCTTTATTTTCATAAATAAAATACCAAAAATGCCTTTTTTCCTTTTTAAAGCCTTTGCCAATGCCTTTTCCAAATTCCCCTTAGCCATAAACACAACAAGTGTTGCCCACTAGGATATTTTACCTAACATTCAGGTTGGAATACATGTCCCATGACATTGGTATTATTTTGAATTATTAACTTTAATACATGAACTTTTAACCCCGGATTGTTCAAACCCACCCTCCTTAGGGGAACAACATCCTTGGTGTTCTATGACACCCACAACCAGTGAAATTACTGAAAGAAAAAAACATATTGCCTATGGAGATTTATGACTTAGCTCAATGTAGTATTTAGAATGATCAACTTACTCAAAATAAAAACCATCATGGCAACATGACACATGACATTCATACAACTTATTGGAGCGTTATAACACAACTCATTGCGGTATTTACAATAGCCACCAACATAAATATGTAGATATACCAAAAACTCATTTGCCTCCAACAACAAAAAATGAAGGATACATAGCTCGCATTTGATCAACCATGTCCCATGTAGCTTCATTGGGCCCAAAGTGGTTTCACTGCACTTTAACTTGCTCAATTTCTTAGTTATAGAGCATGAGTTGTTTACAGTGCAATATGCATTGGCGTTCTGACTATAATTCTCCTTATGTATCTACTTGCAATACATACCAATCAGTAACATGATCAACATCCTTTATATATCATTTAAGCAATGAAACATTGAAAACATCATGGAATTTCACTGTTGGAGGAAGAGAAACTCTGTAGGCCACTGGTCTAATCCTCTTAAGGATCTCGAAAGACCCACAATATCGTGGTGCCAACTTGGCACATACGGAGCTCCTCTTGGGCTTGATGTGCAAATACACATGCTCCCCAACCTGAAACTTCTTAAATGCCCTGTGTTGGTCTGCATAACTCTTATGTCTGTCCTATGTTGCCTTTATATTCTTCTTCATAACCTGCATTTCCTGTGCCATTTCTGCCAACATGTCTGGTCCTATCAATACCCTATTCAATGGATCACTCCTGCTGATGGGAGTATTACAACTTCGCCCATACAATACCTCAAACAGAATCATCCTCTGTGATTCCTGGTAACCATTGTTGTAATAAAACTCAATCAATGGAAGGTACATCCTCCACGTATCCTCCATAATCATGTTGACCCTCTTTGTCTATCCATCTATTTGTGGATGATAAGTTGTATTGAATGCCAACTTTGTACCCAATCTTGCAAACAACTCCTTCCAAAAATTGGAAGTGAACTTAGCATCCCTGTTTGATACAATCTTCTTTGGAGCACCATGCAATCTCATGAACTCCCTGATGAAGACCTATGCAACATCACTAGCTAAGTAAGTAGTATTCACTTGAATGAAGTTAGTTACCTTGCTCAACCTATCAAACACAACCATGATAGAATCATGTTGCCTTGATGTCCTCACAATACCTTTATTGAAATCCATGGAAATGACCTCTCATTTCCATTCTGGAATTGGAATAGGCAGAAGTAATCCACCTGGATGCTTAAACTCTACTTTAACCCGTTGAAAGTCCAACATCTAGCCACAAACTCTGCCAATTCCTTCTTCAGCTTTGGCCAATAGTAGAACTTCTTCATTGCTTTCAACATCTTCTGATATCTTGGGTGACTCGAATATGTCTTAACATGAAACTCCCTCAAGATAAGCTTCTAGATCTCACTGTCATCGGACACATATATCCTGTCCCTAAATCTGACGAAACCATCTGCTATGAGACGATAGTCCACATCCTGATCACTTGTACCCTACTGTAACCTATGCATAAAATCCATGTACCTGTCGTCCTGTTATACTACTTGTAAGATTTGATTGTAAATCTATCCCATACGAGTTCACTGCTGCAACGTGGTTCATCTACACTCTCCTACTGAGAGCATCTATATGCCTATTCTCCTTACCCTTAATATACCTGATCTCAAAGTCAAATTCAGTAAGGGTATCCAACCATCTAGATTATCTAGAATTCAGATTTGGTTGGTCAAATAGATATCTCAACCCATTGTGATCACTCATCAATACAAACCTCTTGCCAATAAGATAATTCCTCAACACCTTCAATGCATGGATGATCGTTTCCAACTCAAGATCACGTGTAACGTAATTTTGCTCATGCTCATTCAGTTTCCTTGACTCATAACACACCACTTGTCCCTCAAACATCAAGACTACACCAAGCCCTCTCTTGCAAGCATCTGTACACATGACGAACTCTTTATCCAGATCTGTGATCTTTAGAATTGGAGCATTTGTCAACAACTGCCTCAATTTCTCAAAATTGGCTTCACATTCCTCTATCCATTAAAATTTCTTACCTTTTCTTTGCATCGATATAATAGGATATGCATTGTGTGAGAAGTTGCTAATGAACCTCCTGTAGTAACCTTCTAACCCCATGAATGATCTGACTTCATTCACATTTCTAGGAGCTTCCCATTCCATGATAGCCCTTATCTTTTCTGGATCCACTACTATGCCTTCCTTGGAAACAACATGTCCCAAGTAATGCACCTCTGTCTGAAAGAAGTTGCATTTACTGAGTTTAGCATACAACTGATTTTCTCTTAATAATCTCAATATTGATGCGAAGTGTTCGACATGCTCTTCTTGATTCTTAGAATATATCAATATATCATCAATGAATACAATAACAAACTTGTCCAGATAAGGATGCAACACACTATTCATCAAGCACATAAAAGTAGATGGAGAATTAGTCAAACCAAATGGAACTACAACAAAATCATAATGCCCATACCTGTGTTGGAAAGAAGTCTTGTAAATATCATCTTCTTTGATGCGTACCTGATGATATCTTGATCTTAGATCAATCTTCGAGAACATTGCTTCTCCCTTTAACTGATCAAATATGTCATCAATCCTCAACAATGGATAGTTATTCTTGATGGATACCTTGTTCAACTGCCTGTAATCGACAATCTGAGAGTACCATCCTTCTTATTCACAAACAATACTAGTGTACCTCAAGGCGATACTCTTGGCCTAATGTATCCCTTCTCAATCATTTCCTTTGGTTGCAACTTCAATGCCACTAAATATAGTGAACTCATCCTGTAAGGTTCCTTTGTTGCTAGTGCTACCCCTGGTACCAACTCAATAGAAAAATCTACTTCCCTATGAGGAGGAAACTCTAGAATCTCTGTTGGGAATACATCCTGAAACTGCTGTAATATAGGGTGCCTCTTGAAGATTTATGCATCCTCAACATCCTTACCCTTGTCACTAGAAATATGACTGCAAACATTACACACCCTTTCCTACAATCGTGCTTATCCTACATAGATGTGACCATTCTAACTAATGTAGGATTCTTCTTTCCCCGCAAGATTCTCTTTTCCCCATTATCATCCATGCACTCAATAACCTTGTCATAACAATATACTTTGTTCATGTGAAGACACAACCAATACATACCCAAAACCATACTATATGATCCAAGTGGAAGCACATTTAGATTTTTTATGGTAGTCATACCATTCAGCTCGAATGCACAAGCTCTCACCCAGTGATGAACTCTCTTCTTAGTACCTATACCCAACTGCACCAACCAAGACTTTGCATGCATTTCTTTTCTCAAGCCACACTTATCCACCAGGTTAGGATTAACATAAATATAATTAGATCCAGGGTCAATCAAAATAGAACAACTTGACCATAGAGTTTAACTTCCATCTCAATAATGGACGTCTGTTGATCTGCCTGCTTGTTGTACACATTTGCATAAATCTGAGGAATATTATGGCCCACATCTCCAACCATCTGTGCTTCTTGAGCACTGTAAATCTGAGGCCTTCCACCCATGTATAATGGACAATCCTTCTTGCGATGATATTTTCCACATATACAACACTGCAATGGTCCTCTACCATCACCTCTGTTTTGCTGCTATCTACGTTGTGACCCATATCCCTTCTCAACTGCATTGAGTTTCTCATAAGGAACCACATTTTCTTTCTCTCCTACATCCTGAGGTCTTCCCTACTTTGGTGTCCATTTCCCTTTAACTTTCTCATTTCCCTTAAAGTCACACTTAGGCTCAACTCTGCGCTTTGACTGCTCATGAAAATGCTTCAACTTCTAGATTGCCTCCTTCAACAATCTAGGCTCATCAAACTTAATGTGGTCTATATATTCTATTGGCAATCCACTGATGAATATCTGAATCTTAGCCTTCTCATCCTTGAGATAAGACATATATCTCAACAACTCTAGGAACCTACTGGTACACTCATCACCTGTCATAAAACCCATCTGCGACTCATAAAACTCCTTAGATATATCATCATAATATATCTCAAATAAGTACTTCTTAAAGTGTCTCTCGAACTCATCCCATCTTAACTCTTTTTCTTGAATGCTCTTGACATTCTTCACATGTTCCCACCTGATATATGCTTTCCCTTTAAGACTGAAGGTGGATATTTTAGATTTCATGTTCTCTGAATAGATTTTCAATATGAAGAACTTATTCAGCCTAAGTAACCATGCATCTACCTCTTCTGACTTCTTCAACTCCCCATCAAATGTAGGCATCTTGACTTTCTTGAACTCCTCTAGCAAGTACTCACTCCTCCTATAAGGGTGATGACTATGATGATGTCTCTTGGATGAAGAACTAGAATGATACTCATACCTCCTAGTCCTCCTGTCAGGTGTATCTAGTGATCTGCCACCTCTAACTATGTCCCCTTTATCCAACCTGTATCCAGATCGATACCTGCTACCATGGGCTCCATTAGTTTTTTCTTCCTACTCTTCAATGATCCTTAACTATCCCTGCCTCTACAAGTCTGACAAGCTCTGAAGAATCACTGCATTGGCTTCTACCAACTTTTTTTGAGCCCTTGCAAGTCTTTACTAGGCCTCAACCAACTTGTCGTTGTCTTCTTTGAAACTTTTGATCTCTTCCCTCAGACTCCTCAATGTATCTGCTATACCTGGATAATACTCGTATCCTCGCTGCCCAACTGATTTGTAGGGAGAGTCACGGGAAGTGTAGCCTACCATGTTGATTGTCATCTCTAATTCTTTTCTTCGTGCAAGTAGGCCATGTCAAATAAACCATATAGATACCAAAATCAAAACCATACCTCAGTGACATTCAAGGGAGGCTTATCTCATCTATAAAATTAGTCCACATTAGCATGTACATGTATAATCAAAATCATATCAATATAAAAAACTCATGCATGACCATATCGATTGTATACCATGAAACCATGCATGACAACCATAACCTTGAAAACATTAGAATTTACCCAAAGAGAACATAATTTGGCTTTTATACCACGTTGTGGTATCAGATATTACCCAAAGAGAGCAAAAAATGCTCTGATACCACCTTGTAATGCAACTCCCCCCATATCTGCCCACTTTAATCAGCTTTCTCGGGGTAAACATGAGATGAGGGGCTACTATGATAATACTAAATCTCTTATATGACCTTAACGAAATGGATTCAACAACTTAAGACCTTACTGATTTCCCTCGTGTGCTACAGGACCTCCAGGAGCAACCCAACCCCTCCAAGTGTGTAGTCCCTGAGTTAACTTTATTTTTCATTGACCTAGAGCCTAAACCACTCCCTTGTCAAGGCCTCCAATCACTCCCATAGGAATTCTTCCTAGTGACTGTAGACTTTTCCAATCAGTTCTATGCTAGCGACGCCGAATTCTGAGCCACCTTTTTCGGGCTAAGACTCAAGCCTCTGCTTAGAACTCAGTGAAACTTCCAGAAATGAAAAATAATATAGAGACAAAGATTCTAAACCAAAACTTGAACAAGGACTTGACCTGACCCCTCCTAACTAGGATAGACATTCAGTCAAACACATGGTAAACATGCAGTCTACAGATCATGAATGCATATCTAAATATAGGGTTATGAAACCTATCCGAGGTTTAACGATAAGGATCAATTCCTTCTGATAATAGGTGTCATAACACAATTTAGGCCATGGATTCATTAACCATACATTTATTCATTAAAATGTGATAAGAGACATACTTGAATATATCATATAACCATGCTTATAACTAACATATTACCAAATAGATAACAATAATAATAAAACCATTAAATGCTTATAATGACAAGTATATTTACTCATCAAAGACAAGAGAGACTTAGCTCTTATTATCCAAATTCCAAATCCAACCAAGTCAGGGACTTCCACGTACCATCCGACCATAGATTGAGCTGAACCAATTCTTTCTTTCAGCCAATCACCTCCATGCCATATTCTAAGCATGAAGGTGGGATCTCACGAGATAGGCCAATCCATAAACAACCAACAAAATCCAAAGGTTAAACCACATTCACCCTCACCATACCGTGATCTCACCTAAATTGGTCTCGAGATCACAAAACCAAACCAAGCTTGGATGCCTCAGAATTTCTTCACCATCCTTTAAGGAATTTTCTTGTCTCCACCCTCAGGCTTTACTGTGTATCCCACCATTAATGGTTAAGGGATTCCTAGGCCCTTGGGAATTTTCCTAGACCACCTCACCCGAATACAAAACCTTCCGAAAATCTAAAGCTCAACTAAGAAAGACTCCCATCACACCATGGATTTCTAGAAATGGAAAGGCAAGGTTGAAACCACTATAGAAAACCTAACAAAATCCATGCCATCGACAACAAATAAACCAAATATACACATGCATATACCATGAATTCCAAAACTAGCTAGGAAATCATACATGCAACTTGTTACCTTCAAGTATTCCCATTGAAGCTGTCTATTCCAACCTTTCCTTACTTGATCCTTTCTTTTGTTCGCTTTCTTATCCTTCCTTTGCTTTCTTGCTTTCCTTCTACTCTTGGTGCTCTTCTCCTCTTTGAGAGTAATTCCAAAACAAAACTAACCAAAATATCAACTGAAAAAAAAAAAGCCACAAACTGATGTTATAAATCCTTTTTTATCATTCATGCCTCTAATTTCTTCATTTTTCCTTTATTTTCCTTCAATTTTCTCCTCACATGCAACCTATAACCTTTCACCTTCCTTTTCTTTTAATTTCCTTTATTTTCATAAATAAAATACCAAAAATGCACTTTTTCCTCTTCAAAGCCTTTGCCATTTCCTTTTGTTGTCTAGGAAAATCCTCTCTACGGACATAGATGATCCCTCTAGCCCAATGAGTGGGACTAGCAACCTACATGACAATATACAAGGACACTTTCCTAAATTACAATCGAAATGAGAGAATAGGAAGATGGCCTACCTCGTTCTGATGTTATAACATACTTCTTTGTTGAAGACCTTGAATTTCTTGTGCCTCAAGCTCAACCCTACTACTCACAATGTTTGGATACCTTCACAAGATATCAAAGACACAACAAAGCATACAAGTACAACAAGCATAATCAAAAGTAATCCACTTAACAGATCGAGGATCATTAAGGTAAATGATGCATTAACACAAACATTTATAGAAAGTGAACCAACAATTGTATATATTAATGAAATAAAGGAGCAAGCATACAACCAAGCCTTGATGTCAATAAGATATTCTTGAGTGAATGTCAAACTCCAAGCTCAATCTCTCCAAGCACTCCTTCTGTTGGAAATACTGAGAGGGGGGGTGAATCAGTATTCCTTTTCAATTGTTATTTTTACCAGTTAAATCATTTATATTTAGAACACAAAATGAACAATAGGAATAAATGCTTTTATTAATATAATCTTTACAATAAATCAATTACAATGTATATAGGGCTCCAACCTATTGCCAAGCACCAAATTGGACTTTTTGTGAGGCTCCAACCTCTAGGGCACCAACCCCAAGGGCTCTGACCCTATCTTGTCAAGGCACCAACCTTGGATTTAGGAGCACCAACTCCAAGGACTCTAATCCTTCCAATTCTGAGGCACCAACCCCAAGGGCTCCAACCCTCTACTATATATTGTCTAGATATGTTTGGTAGTAATTTTCTACTCCCAAAATCTTCTTCACTGAGTTCTGTCACTCTACAGCTTCACTGTAGTCTCCATGCTACATCATTAATGACAACCTTGTCTCATAGAAGGTATCACCATAGCTATTCATTATACCCAAGCAAAATATCCAAGTCACATTATGATGACTAATACATCACGGTCTTCAATAGTCTCCACACAACTTCAATGTGTCTACAATGAATTGCACTAGGCTCTGCACAAAGACAACTCTTTGTTTCAACCCTCTGTCCTGACTGTCACAGTAACTGCTTTGGGAGTGAGGCTTCAGGAGTAACTGCTTCAAGAATGACTTCTTTAGAGGAGTGACTGTCGTAGTTTCATATTGTGCATTCAATTAAAAAACAACCCTGTTCATACTCAGGTAATCTTCTTAGATCTGTAGAGTGTCCTTTTGAACTGTTATCTGAATCACTGTCAAACACAGGTCCAAGCTTTTCAATAAATAACCCAGTGAACAGAATGTTCGACCTTCGTCTTCCTTCTTCTTCCGTTGGTCCTTCAGCTTCCTTCTTTGCTCGCTTGACCTTTGGCTTCCACATTCTTCGCTCAACCTTTGGCTTCCATTTTCACTCGCTCGACCTTCGGCTTCCACTTTCGTTCGCTCGACCTTTGGCTTCCTTTTTTGATCGCTCGACCTTCGACTTCCTTTTTCGCTCGCTCGACCTTCAACTTCCACTTTCATTCACTTGACTTTGGCTTCCTTTCTTATGCTAATTCACGTTCACGAGTTGTGAACTGTCCTTCTTCTATGTGATAGATGCACGAGATCAATACTTGAGGTGAAGTTTTTAACTTGTATATATATAAGTCTCATTAATACGCAAAAGACATGTTTATTGGAGGAGAGGCCGACTTATGACGTTGCATATTAAAATTATATCAGAGAGGCCCTTTTTTAATACTCATCCAATAGACTTATTATTTACGGAAATCACATAGGATAGTCTATACCCACATGGAGGTCCCACATCCACGTCATCACCTTAATCGCAATAGCAACTTCATGAAAATCAAAGGTTTTACAAGTCGTGCTCATGCTCTGTTTTCCGATTTAGCCGATGCCCTTACTACCGACAGAGCGGATATGACATGATATTAAATCATGTTATAATGGTGTAGTGGGTCCGTAATAATATCAAAATCGGAGTTTTTACCATGACAACCCTATAAGACTTGCAATATGGTGGATGCGATGTTATATTAGGGCTGTTAATATAACCTGTTCAGGTCCGCATGTATTATCGCAATCGTAGTTTTAGTGTGACATTCCTTTAAGACTGGTGATATCACTTCCGACGAGGCGGACGCGATATTACAATAGGGCGTGTTCTATTGGAGCAGTCGGGTCAGCAACTCAAATGACAATCGGGGAATTCAAGTGGTAATAGATAATAAAGCCGCCGATATAATTCCTCCGATAAGACTGTTAACTCCTCCATTATGTTAGCTCCTCTGATATTTCATTTGATATCTCTGATATGACTCTTACTCTTGAGCATATGCGATATTTCAATAAAAACAGTTTGTAAAAGACTCTTACTCTTGGCTTAGCTTTCCTATGGCTTCTTTGTGATTTTCGATGGATACTCTTTGATGGCTCTTGTTCTTGTCTTTCAATGGCTTCCCTGATGGATTTCCTCCTTGGCGTATTGCTCCTATTACTTCACGGATCTACTTCTCCTTGGATTTCCTCCTTGGGTCTATTGCTTCTATTATGTCTGTATATATATATATTCATTCCATATGTTGTATTCAGTCCTTGGGTCCTTCATGGGCAACATTATGATCACAATAATTTGCCATCACAAACACTGCCATATTGACATCAATGACAACCTTGATTAACAATCCCCCCCTTTGTCATTGATGGAAATATTCTTTCACTTTCAACATTCTCTCCCCCTTTGACATCAATGGAAAACGAGGTGCCCAAGTACTCTCCCTGTCAAGCTACTACTCTTCTTCATGAATAGTAGATCTTCATGGGTATGTTACTCCCCCTGTCATAGTGCTATTCTTTTTACTCAAGATAGAAGGATTGATGCCTTATCATCAACTAGCACATTATCCCTTCTTCATGTCTAAAAAAACTACTTTATCATGGCTTCAACAATGCTTAAAGATGCTCCACTTCAATGTTTCCAAACAATTCCAAATAACCATAGACCAAATGTTCAATTCCAAGTTTTTATGCTTCAATCCATATTATGTTGTCTCCACAGTCAGAATTAAGAGGCCTTCATAGTCCGAATCAAGAGAAAATGCCATTGAAATTGTCTTTCTTGCTATCTCTCTTTAGATCCAAGTTCCTTGTATCTCTGTGCTTCTCCTTAAGTCACTGGCATCCAACATTTCAACATCATTGCATTTGGATGAAATGGTGAGAGGTTGTGCCTCAACGTTGCTATTTTTCTGACCAGTATCAACTTGAGTTATATTTGACTACACAACATTCTCCTTTCTACAGTCCTTTTGATGAGCCCTTTTTTCTGTGTTCTTGCAAGTTATCTCCACTAGCAGATTTTGATATCCAATCTGTGACTGTCTTTTAAATTCTTTCTACTGATTGACAACTGCTCTTGCTTCAAGCTCCATTCCTAGATGTATCTGTTTGTTTGAAGGTTGCCTCTATTTGTGTCCATAATTTACCTATTCTTACATCATATCCCTGAGTCGAGACATTCAACTTTTGTATTAATAGCAATATAGTTCTTTGCCCCATTTCTTTAGCATTAGATGGCCTTCTTTGCTACTCTAATTTTTTTTTAGTAATCAAGTAGAAAAACATCTTCAACAACAGTCCATTGGATAGATAAGAGATCATGTTCTTCAATGGAGTGTTCCTTAGAAATGATCTACCAAAGAATGATTGTTAATATAACTCATCAAGGATTTCATATGGACCCTTTTACGGATAGCTTCTGCAATAATGATCAAGAATCACAAGCTCCCCCTAATTGTATGCATGGTCTCCTTTTTGTAGAATCCCATCATCAAACACTCGAAATATCAAGGATATCTTCATCAAGTCAACAACATGTGTTGTTGGCTGGAGAGTTCAGGAGATTTTCGGATTGTATTTGCTTTCTTCTCCATACTTGTGTGGCTTTCTTCTCTGGCATGGTTCTAGCTTGTGTAGGAGCCCAAGTCAAGTTACAATCACGTGCCATATGACCAATGTTATGACACTTGAAGCATTCTATGTTGTTCATGAATAAGAATTAATGATTTCTTCCTACAAAATTTCTTCTCGGACATTGTCGGGGACCATAGTGTCTATCTTTGTGCTATGCCCTACAATCTTTTGCCATGTGTCCAAAGTTTGTACAAGAATAACAATAACCAAGAAATATACTTTGGTACCTGGGAGAAGAAGGTTTCCTTGATGTACTTCTGAAGTCTTTCTACCTTGAGATCCTTTGATTATAACCATTACTTCTTGCGTCCTTGACATCATCTACGTTTCTTCTTGGAAGAGGATTTTCTTCATTGTTGCCTTGACTCTTATCCTTGCCTTTGCTGGAACTAGGAGCATCAACATTTCTTTCTGGCTTCCTCACATCTTTGTTGTTTGAAGTATTATCATTCTTGCTTGAGGATTCACCTTCATAGCCAAGAGCTGATTTATCAAATGGAGATCTTTGATGGTTGAGCATGTTAGGTTCCTATACCAATAGGTTTCATTTTTCATGATTGACTATGGAAGTGCCAAATATGTTCATTCTTGCATGCTGCAGAGGTTCCATATTTTGTATACAGACAGAAAATTAAAAAATGAAAAGAGGTTATGCCTTAAAAGAATAATCAAAAGGCAAGAAAATGAATTGGTCAGAAAAATAGCAAAAATGAACCCCAAACCAAAAGACCAAGAAAGTGGCCAGTCAACATGCCACTGCTATCTTATTTTGCAAGTTCACAATGTGAAGGCACTGCTGCTTATCACACTTGATGAATGGCCCAACAGTTCAATTTGGACCATTCGATATTTAAATTTGCTGTTGTAGAATAGAGAATGAATATCTGTCCAAACAGTTCAAGCTTGGCAGATGAGTAGATAGGTAGAGAAATTAAGGAGCCTAATTGCTTAATCTGGGCCCTTGGAAGAGATAAGGGTACAATTAGATAGGAGGGAAGTCAAAAGAAAAGAAGATAATCAGGGTTTGCCAGTTCAAGTGCACCCAATCCAAAGGAAGAAAAAATGTTAGGTGTATTAGGCTGGGTAGGCAGTTTGAGGTTACAGAAGCAAGGTTATAATTACTTTTTGTCTGTCAAGAAGGACTCATCTCATCAATGACACTAGTACCATGGCAGTTATTTGGTTGCATGACTTTGGAAGCATGACTAATTCCCCTTCATTCCCCCAAAGATCACTTACTAACATCCCCTCAAGGACCTTGGGATCTGCCCAATAGTCCTTTTTACTCTATTTTGTGAAAAATGCTAGGTGAAACTCTGAGTTCACTCAGTTGGAAGAAGCCACATTTCTTGTGTAAAAATGGTCATTCCATACTCTTTCGTTTCCTTATGCCTAAGTTTTCATTCTATAAACTTAGCGATTCAGTTTCAATCCATAAACTCATATTAACCTCTAACTCTATTATTTAGCTCCCTTAATCATTTACCCATCCCTATTACACAAAAAACTATATAAAAAACCCAAAAGTATAGGTATCCCCACCCCTTGGCACTATATCCATACAATACAAAGTTAGGGGAATAATAGGTCCATTTGGGGCCTTAATATTAGCCCTTCCGTGTCCAAAACTTAGGATTAATCTAATATTTGGTTAGATTAATAGCTATGATGACCCCACCCACACACAAACCATACTATATAAACCCTGCGCATGTATTTCATTTGGGTTTCGTTTAATATTTGGTTAAACGAATAACCATAACTTGGCGTCAAACACACAACAATCCATAACCTAAAGTTGAAAACCTGCCCGAAACCTTAGAAAATTAGGGTGTATCGTACGCGCTTTTTTGCTAAAGCCCGATCACATCGCCCTCTCGTCCACCGTTGGATCGCGCCCCACAGATCCGAAGGTCCTGATCCATATCGGACGCGCCCCGACGACGGTATGTTAGTACCCGATGGTCGACGGTTTCACCGTCGTACACAGGGACACCTGTCGCCCTCTGATTGCATTGGGCTGCCTCTGACAGTTACCGCCCCCGTACCAAAGGCGATCCGATGGAAACCGCTTACCGCTCCGTCCTTCTGCCTGCGTCACCACATGACGTTGCATCCATGTCACCCACCACTGCCCTGCACCTGCGCCACATCATCCGCTGACGTCACCACCCTGCCACCGTGTCATGTGCCACGTCAGCTGCCACGTCATCCTCCATACCCACTACACGACAAAAAAATACGTCATGATGACGTCATCCCCGAAAAGCGCCAAAAGCGCTAAAATGTCCAAAATTTGTTAAAAAGTCATGAAAACGACTATTTTGGTTATTTTCTATTTTGCGCACCCACAGACAACGTGCATGCGAGTTTTATGTCCAACCCACCTCCAGCAGCTGGACAGTCCTCCAACCTGCGAATTCGCTCCATAGCTCAACTCCGCAGCCAAAGCACCCCTGCTAACCATCTTGGGCGCCATTAAAAACAGGTATTTACCCATTTTTTCGCCTGAAACCCTGTTTTTTCAATAAATCTCTGTTAAAGTTGCCGAAAGCACTTGCAATTCACATCCAAAATTGATTTTACCTATCACTCAACATCCTGTATGCACTGTCTGAGCCGTTGCTTCAAAGCAAGCCTGCAAATTTAAGCCCATATCCTCGGCAATTTGGTCATTAGAATACGTTTTGCGCCCATTTTCGCCGACAGAGACTCCAAAAATACCCAAGCATTGAACTAAAGTTGTCAAGCACCCTGTGTTTTCTATTTTCTCTTGTTTTCTAAAGGGAATTCCTCAATTCCCACCTCCCTCTGCAAAATTTCACTCCTTTTGTCGAATCCAAGCCAATTTTCACTGTATTTTTCTCACAAAGCTTGCAGACCAGCGGATTCATTTGAAAAGACCCTTACAGATTCTACAACAATTGGTATAAACTATAAGATTATACAGTGAGGTCAGTTTGATACAAAAATCAGTTTCTATACTTCTGACAATAGCCTCAGAGCTTGAAGCTCTATTTTCTGTTGCTGCTTACACCTGTATTGTAATCAAAACACAAACAGTATAAACATGGAGGCTCCAGTGGCTCTCAACATAGCACCATTGAATGCATCACACATGGATTTAGAGTGGTTACCTTTGGCAGATAAGGACTTCCAGATCAAGGATATGATGGGCCTCCGGTCTCACCTTAAAACTGTGTGTCACTTCAGAAACAATCACAAGAATAAAACTGATATCCTGGGAATCTGGCAATCTAGTATACCCATGTACTACCTCCCATCAGTCAATGTGCTCCTTGACTTCATTCATCTGTGTCATGTAAACTATGAGCCCACTCAGAGAGCAATCCTCACTCTAGATGGGTCTGTGCTGTTCTATATCACTCCTCAATCTATAAATGAAATGCTGAACTTTGAGCCACCTCAGCCTCTGGTTCCTCTTACAATGAAGCACTTGCTTGATAAGGGTGCAAAGCACTCTAGTGCAGAAATATCAAGGGTAGGTCAGTTATTTATGGAACCACAATGCCAGGCCGATCATCCTCCACCCTATCATCAAGTCTCATTCAATGAAATAGGCAGACTCCTGGTAGATATGATTTCCTACATTCTAGGATGCAAAACTGGAGAATTTGTGGATGAAACTGTGTTTCTGCTATTAACCATGTTCACTCCAGGACAACCCCCTGCTGTCATGTATGACTATGCCACCTTCATAGAAAACAAAATACATGATCAATTCATGATGATGGAGAGTGAAAGAGTGTTTAAGTATACCTCCTACATTTATCATCTGCTGCTGTACTATCACCCTGATAGTTTCAAAGTTCCTCTCAAGAGACTGGACTCAAAAGGAGAGAGAAGATCTGTTATCTTCTGGACCTCAGTTTTCCATGAAGTCCACTACTCTTCCTACACATATTGTGAGTTTGTTGACATGTTCATCTACCCAACCACTTGCCTATTGATGATGACTCCTCCTTGCAGACTCACTGCTGAAATGCAAAGAATCCTACATCTTTCAAAGGGCTACAACATTGGTGATTGGTACTTCTACCAAAACCACACAGTGATAAGAATTTATGGGTGTGAGTTGCCTCCCTATAAACTGCCAAGATATGTCCCCATGAGACTTTTTGCCTTGGAATATTTCAAGCAGTTTAGTAGTGCAGATTTGACTCATTTCCATGGGAAAAACAAGAAAGCACAACTTAAAATCAAACATCAATTGGGTCCCTTTATTTTCAATAAAATGGAAGAAGCCTAGAAGGATGCAGAAAATATGCTAAGGGAAGAACTCATGTTGAAACAAAGCTTCTTTTGGGCACCATATGACCCTGAACACTTCATAAGCCTTAGAAGAATCAAACACAGGCTTTCAGGATATGTGCACCAGCCAATCCCCCACATTGAACAATATGCTAATCAACAAGAATGGGTAGAGGGCACATTAGATGATGAAGAGCTTACTGAAGAAGAAAGATTAGAAAAATATATGAAAGAACATGAGAAAAGAATTGACCTGGAATATTTTGCACAGGTCACCTTCACAGAACCTCAAAATATTGGAGCAAGCACATCAGCTGCTACACCTCCACAACAGCAAGCTAAAGAAGCCATTTCACCTGCAAGGAAAGGCAAAGAAATTGAGCATTCAGAACAACAAAGTACAGTGGAAGAGAAACCACTCATAAATCAGGAAAAGGGTCAAGAACAAGGCCCTTCAACGCAACAAAAGGCATCCGAGATCCCTGTATTGCAAACCCCTCATAATGAGGAAAGAGATAAAAAGAGGGGCAAAATGAAAGAAACACCTACAGGGGCATCCACAGACCAGCAAGGTGAGAAAAGACAGAGACTAAACCCTTATTCCGAGGAGGAAATTACTGAAGAAACCATAGACAATATCAGAGGTGAGGGAACTTCTGAACAATAGATCCCTCCTATTTTGGAGACATCGGCCAGCTCCTTTCAGCAGGAGCAAGAGAGACAACTAGGTGGGGAGGTTTCATCCTCCAAACAGCAGACCAGGCAGGGCTCAGATATCAAACGAGCATTCACTGAGATCAAAGCTAGAAACGAGCCAATAAGGTTTCAGCTTTACAATCAATTAATGAGAATGGCACCTACAAATCAACAAAGGTTGATGGCAGCCTATGACATGCAAGCAGGGAAGATGACTCTTAGTCACTTCAGATCCACTATACAGCAGCCATAATCAGCTGCAAACTATATTAGAACCAATCTGGAGGTCCTGGCCAAAGACATCCATCCAATAGACTAGATTGAGTTACATAAACAGGCTGGAGAAATGGTATACTCCATCGTAGCAGATAAAGCTCTAATGGCCCATAGATTGCATAATTCTTTGTATAATATTTCTGCCCAACTAGAGCTGGAGAAAGCCTCCTCATTGGCCAAGGATAATAGGATAAAATCCTTGGAAGAGATTATTATAGAGTTGGGACATGATCCCAAAGATCCCAAAGGCGCACAGGCCTTAATCAGGAAAAAGGAGGAAGACATAGCAGCCTTGAGAAGACAATTAAAGCTACCAGCTACCATACATCCTCAAACTACAGAGGTGGCACAACAACAGGAAGTGGAGGATGTGGTCAGCCTGCTTATGAGGATGAACCAAAGGCTGTCAAACATAGAAAAAGCATTGGAAGAGGCTCAACAAGGCAAATAGCCCGAGTTGGCCCCTCAACCATCCCAAACAGCTCCAATAATCACAGCTCCTCCTACAACAGTCACTACAACAGCACCTCCCCTGGATCCAGCTTCAACAGCAGGTGCCTCAACTTCAACAGCAACTACAACAAGTGCATTGAAAGAGGCCAGTTTGAGCATGGAAGCTATGATGAAAGAAATTAAGGCTTTGGAATTACAGATGGCAGAAATGAAGGAGACTAAGGAAAAACTAGCCAATATTGAGGCCAGTTATGAGAAGTCAGAGATGAATGTAGCTGAAAAAACCAGGGAAGTGAAGGATTTAGAGAATAAGATAAAGGCCTTGGAGAAGGACCTCACTCTCCATAGAACCCTGAGAGAAATAAAAACAATTTTGTGGAATAAGATTGGCCAAGCTATTGCTAATCAATGGACAACAATACAAACTATTTTTGACCAGATAGAATTGATGGCGGTAGCTCAATATGAAACTCAAAAGGCTAGAGCATTATTGGCAGATAAGCCTGAGCAAGCCAATCAATTGATTCATTTTTTTAATACTCGTACTGGTGAGCAGCTAGCAGCGCTAAACATTCAGAACAAGACAGAGACTATTGTAAGAGTCAAGAAGGTGCTGACCATGAGAAATTTTGTTCAAACTATAGAAAGAAAATGTCAAGAAATGTAGACAGAGGTACATGCCTTCAGACAGAAAATTTCAGTATTACAGAGCAAAGGTTTACCCAGCCTGCTCACTAGCACTGGGAAGCTGTTAAAAGAGGAACAATATGCATACAGGCTAAATGCTTATGTGCAAAACCAAATTACAACATCATCAAGTGGCTCAGAAGAAACAATGCCTCCCTCTGGACAAAGTTTGTATGATAAACTGGAAGACTTGTTTTACATTGAGAATGAGATAACACATCTCTTTCCAGTCTGGCCAAATTATTACACATACACTGAAGCTGATGAGACATTATTTAAATTAAGAAAACATCAATTACCAACAGATCAATGGTGGCAAACCCTGCTTGAGATCTTAAAGTAATTTTGATTCTCTTCTTGTAAATTGTCTGCGTAACAAGCGAATTGCATTATATGGCTATGCTATCGGAAAATCAAATCAGCCAAGGAGAAGATTCGCGCCAAGATAAACAGGCTCAAACAAAGGTGGCAAAGCACAGCACAACAAGACAACATATCAGCAAAGCGGTCATCAATCGACTATCAGAGTCAAAGAGTCAACAACAAACAGGACACCTACAACATCTAGTAAAGCACATTTATTTCCTCAGTAATTGCTGCGCAGTTTTTTCCCACATTAGTTATTGCTTCTGTTAGAGTAGATGGATAAATTTATGTCCAGATATTTCCCTATGGGATATTTTGTAAACTTCTATAAATACTTGCTAAAGAGATGTATTATTGTTGGCTGGTGAATATCATTCTGGACCTACGCTGTATGTTTTTGAGAACTCTTCAGAAATAAAAATTGTTGGAATGCTTTGTGGGTGAACTTACTGTTGTGGAATCGATGGCAAAAGGATATATTGTAGGATTCTTGTGTTAATGCATGGATCAATAAGTCTTCTGTACTCTTATTTCACTGTATTTATGTCTTACTTATCATCTAAATATCATGTTCTAGGTTACACGAAAGAAGGATAACCCAGAATTTACTTTGTTGTACTCTGTGTTCAATTCCTGTAATTTTTCTATGTTTTCCACAGGACTAGCATAGGCAAGAATTCTTGATTTCTCTTGTCTCCCTGGTTCTTTCACTCTAAATATCATCAAGGAACTCTTAACTGCTCCCTGATAATGTTTATACAATTTCCCTCTGTCAACAAAATGGAAGATTCTTGATTGCCTTTCATTTCTTGACTTCATTTGAGCTTCAAAGTTGTTCTGTGTTTAATTATCTTGCTCTGTAGTTGTCTTATTGCCAAAGAAACCATCCCAGAGGCTCATTCCCATTAGACTCCATCAACCCAATGGTCTGAACTTCTCTCAACTTACTGTCTTGTTCTACTGAATGTCATCTTCCAAACACCAAACAAACTTGTACCTAATAACTAGCCTAATATACAATCAAACAAATCTAAATCACAAAGAGAGAGCCCTCTCTGGTTGCAGATTGGCTAGGATCTGCAACTGAAAGATTGGTTAGTGGTTACCTCGGCCATATTCCCTCCTGGAGCCAGGGAACGACCTGAGTGATAACAGAGCATGTCATCCAAGGCTTGAGAGCTCTTCAAGATTTTGTCCATTCCTTCAATCTTTTTCTTGAGGGAGACAATCTCTTCTTCCAATCTTTCGCAATCATTATTCTTCTTAGCAAGTTGTTTCTCAAAATCTTCCTTGATACACATTGCTTCATTTGCTTCTACTTTAAGGGAGATGATATCTGACTTCATTTTGAAGATTTCTTCATTTTCTTTTGCTAGATTTCTCTCCATTTCTTCCTTTATCCTAGTAGCCTCACATGTTTAAGCCTTGAGAAGGTTGAGGTTGGATTTTAGTTTGAATATTTTTTCATAATTTTCTTTTAGTTGGCATATCATGGCGTTTTTCTCATTTTCTTCTTCATCAACCTATCCTTCTATGAATACCAATGCTTCCATTGTCTTCTCAGTTCCTTGTGCTTGTTTCCTTGCTTCTTCTAGTTGTGATCTAAGGGAGGAGACCTTTTCCTTGTATTGACCAATCTCTGCTTCAAGTTTGTTCAAGCTCTAGTGCCTTTGTTCAAGGTGGCTTGACAAGTTATCTTCATGTTTCTTTGCTTTATGCAATTGATTTGTCATGGATATGACTTCTTCATGATGCATTCTTTTGCTATGATGAAATTTCTTCTTAAGCTTGGTGAGCTCTTCATTCCTTTCTTGTACTTGAAGCTTGAGAAGGTCAACTTTCTTCCTTGCTTGGTCTTTGTCACCAGCTAGTGCTTTCTTCTTAAGTTCCTCATTTTCCTTTTTCAAATTGATAATCTCTTCCATGGTAGTCATAAGTTTAGTGAGGAGATCTTCTTCAAAATCTTTTTCATTCTCTTCATCTTCTAGGTCTTCTTTAGCCTTGATGCCATCATTCTCATTTTCAGCTTCTATGATGGGTTCTGGATTTCCTTCTTGTTTTCCATCATTTTCTTGACTAGATATCATTGTCAAGACTCCTTTTGAGTGAAGATCATGAAATTTATCCCATATGCCTTTTGCTGACGAACATTTTTCAAAATTGGCCTTCATAGAATCAGGTAGCCCATTCAACGTTGCTTTTATTGCTCTTGTATTATGTTCCTTGGATTCTCCATCCATCATGCTATCAACAATCACCGATTTCCAAACTTCAACGGCTTGAGTCTTTAAGAAACTCCTCATTCTTGCCTCCCATATATCAAAGTTTCCATTGAACAATGGAGCCTTCACAAATTGATTGACTTCGATTTCAGTGGTTGAGGGAGACACATCTTTAGGAGGATTGGAGACTTTCTTCCTTGGCTTCGCCATTTGTGTTCTAATGATCAACCTTAAAGATGTTAGGCTTTGAGTGAAGGTATTGAATCTAATACCAATTGTTGGAAATATTGAGAGGCGAGGTGAATCAATATTCCTTTTCAATTGTTATTTTTACCAGTAAAATCATTTATATTTAGAACACAAAATGAACAATAGGAATAAATGCTTTTATTAATTTAATCTTTACAATAAATCAAGTACAATGTATATAGGGCTCCAACCTGTTGCCAAGCACCAACTTGGACTTTTTGTGAGGCTCTAACCTTTAGGGCACCAACCCTGTCTTGTCAAGCCACCGCCCTTGGATTTAGGAGTACCAACTCCAAGGACACGAATCCTTCCAATTCTGAGGCACCAACTCCAAGGGCTCTGACCCTATCTTGTCAAAGCACCAATCTTGGATTCAGGAGAACAAACTCTAAGGACACCAATCCTTCCAATTCTGAGGCACCAACCCCAAGGGATCCAACCCCCTGCTATATATTGTCTAGATATGTTTGGTAGTAATTTTCTGCTCCTAAATCTTCTTCACTGAGTTCTATCAATCAACAACTTCACTGTAGTATCTATGCTACATCATTAATGACAACCTTGTCTCATAGAAGGTATCACCATTGCTCTTCATTATACCCAAGAAAAATCTCCAAGTCACATTATGATGACTAATACATCATGGTCTTCAATAGTCTCCACACAAATTCAATGTGTCTACAGTGAACTACACTAAGATCTGCACAAAGACAACTCTTTGTTTCAACCCTCTATCCTAACTGTCACAGTAACTGCTTCGGGAGTGAGGCTTCAGGAGTAACTGCTTCAAGAATGACTTCTTCAGAGGAGCAATTGTCGCAGTTTCATATTGTGTGTTCAATTAAAAAAAAACCATGTTCATACTGAGATAATCTTCTTAGATCCACAGATCGTCCTTCTAAATTGTTATCTGAATCACTGTCAAACACAGGTCCGAGCTTTTCAATAAATAGCTCAGTCAACAAAATGTTCGACCTTTGGCTTCCTTCTTCTTCCGCTGGTCCTTCGGCTTCCTTCTTCGCTCGCTCGACCTTCGACTTCCACATTCGTTCGCTTGAACTTTGGCTTCCTTTTTCACTCGCTCAACCTTCGGCTTCTACTTTCGTTCACTCAACCTTTGGCATCCTTTTTTGCGCGCTCGACATTCGGATTCCACTTTCATTCACTCGACCTTTGGCTTCCATTCTTATGCTAATTCACATTCACAAGTTGTAAACTGTCCTTCTCTGTGATAGATGCACGAGATCAATACTTGAGGTGAAGTTTTTAACTTGTATATATACGAGTCTCATCAATACCCAAAAGACACGTTTATTGGAGGAGAGGCTGACTTATGATGTCGCATATTAAAATTATATCAGAGAGGCCCTTTTTTACTATTCATCCAATAGAATTATTATTTACGGAAATCACATAGGAGAGGCTATACCCACAAGGAGGTCCCACATCCATTTTATCACCTTAATTGCAATCGCAACTTCATGAAAATTGGAGGTTTTACAAGTTGTGCTTATGCTCTGTTTTCTAATATAGCCGATGTCCTTACTACTGATGGAGCAGATGCGATATGATATTAAATCATGTTATAATGGTGTAGCGGGTCCGTAATAATATTGTGATCGGAGGCTTTACCTTGAAAACCCTATAAGATTTGTGATATGGCAGATGTGATGTTATATTAGGGCTGTTACTATAACCTGTTCGGGTCCGCATGTATTAGAAGAAACATGTGTACAATCAAGAAAAATACATAATTCCTTGCAGCCTAATTCATATCAGACAAGACTCAGGGTCTTACGCTCCATCCCCAACCCGATCAAAGTATGAATTCTAACATGAAAAGGAATGTGTCTAAGTTGAACATGCTAGAAAACCACCCGATTATTGACCAATGATGTTGACCATGAACGAGCATGAGAGAAACCACCAATAATGACAATGGTCCTCAAGGTACAACAATACAACCTGTGTATGTGAAAATGAAGTTGATGTCAAACACTCATGGAATCATCTGATCGAAGGTCAATAATGAGAACCTATCATCAGATTTGAAGAACTTGCCATTAAGGCATGCAAGCTCTAAGGTACTGAAAGGGAGTTTCTAAGTCATCTTCTTGGATAATGAGTTAAAGTCGACATGAAATGACCCATCGAAGGAGGGCCATAATGATTCCCCCATCATCGACACGAAACAAGGACAATGAAATGAATGAGTATGATCAAAGACTGTAGGAAAAGGTCAGACAATGTATAGGTAATAAACTGAAGATGGGACTTCTCTTGAACATCGACGACATGACTCCAGAGTGTGGCAGCATTTGACTCAACATAGGACAATGGGTCATGATGATGAAATGGTATACTTAGATGAGAGGCAAAATGGATCACCCAAACCTGGAAGGATAAGTGACTGAGTGAGGATATCCCAAACCTGGAAGGATAAGTGACTGAGTGAGGATATCCCAAACCTGGAAGGATAAGTGACTGAGTGAGGATATCCCAAACCCGACTCAAGAAATAGATGAGTGTCATGTTCAAGAGCAACATGCTACCTATACAAAAGATGTTTCACTTTCACTTTTCCCCACTATTTCTAGTGAGTACCTCTTTATTTTTACACAAGCTTGAAGAGGATACCATATGGTTGTCATATAAGTTCATCCTTCGGATGAATCCATCCTAGTAAGTTTTATGAACCCTAGGAAGGAGAAACTTGGTCTCGGCATGGTGACAAGTATTTCATCATTTAATTTTGACGATTTTGAAGGAAGAGTAACTCGGTGTCTTTTTCATATTTAGAGAGTTTGAAAAATATATGAAAAAGAAAACTCCATCAGGTCCCTTTTCGTAATTTGTCTCTCAAATCCGAAAAGGTAGAAAACAATATTCGAGAGAACCTCTTGACCATGTCGACCAAGGTGTACCTTTTTCATAAATAGTCAATCCCACCTCGAAAAAGTGGTAAACATACACTGAGACGATGCCAATTCATTTAATTTAACGAGTTTGAAAAGTCAAGTACTCGACAATCTTTTCATTTTTCAAGAGTCAGAAAAGAGCTTAAAGGTGACTCCTCCTAGAGGAACGAGTTGTATAAAAGGATAACAACTGGTTCCGGTGATGATGGAATTGCTTAAAACATGTAAAGATCAAGAGGCTAATAAGACCACTCATCACAGATGTTTCCTAGGCAAAGGTAAAACAACCAAGTGAAAGCATATGACTGGCCAAAGAGATGGTGATGTTGGAATGAAAAGATCAAGGCTCATCTGGCAAAAATCATCTGATAAAAACAGAAATCACGAGATGTAAAGTGGGAATGGTTTCATTTTTACGTAAGCTTGAAACACAAGAAACTATGCTTGAGTATACTTGAGGATGGTTTCATTTTTCATAAGCTTGAAACATGAGAAAAACTGTGCTTGGATTTGGTTTCATTTTTACACAAGCTTGAAACAAAGATAAATTATGTTTGAGATAAGTTTGCATGCCCCAAGCATAATGACTCAATTCAAGGTACATGCCCCCCAAGCTTCATTTCATTCACCTAAGTAGATGACTGGTTACTAACAGGTAGATGGAATGAAGGTTCACTTATTAGATCAAGTGAAAGACTCGACTGGGATTTTATGAGATCTAATCAAAGACTCGAATTGGAAGTGAATTTGTTTCATTTTTTAACAAGCTTGGCACAAGTAAAGGAACTATGCTCATGGGACCTATTTCATTTTTTAATGAGGTTGACATAGTAAAAGAACTATCCTCATGACCCTTGTTTCATTTTTTAATGAGCTTGACACAAGTAAAAGAACTATACTCATTGAGACCTATTTCATTTTTTAACGAGGTTGACATAGTAAAAGAACTATCCTCATGGCCCTTGTTTCATTTTTTAATGATCTTGACACAAGACAAGGAACTATGCTCCAAACACTTGATCACAAACCAAAAGATGTCATGGCTTCCAAGAGGTTCTCATTAGATGGGAGAACAACGCTCTAGAATGAATACATGTCTAGGGATCCAATGGAAAAATCAGGCTCCAATGCCCCCAGTACATGGCGTACTACATCACCTACTAGATCATCAGTAGATGTGGGCATGGAACACATAGCCATGTAATTAACCTGTGGCAGGGGTGATACCGCTTGCATATAAGAACCATTTAGGGATGATGGTTGATCGGGAGTTGATTCAGGACCAATGAATGTAAGCTGATCAATGATCAGAATGCTTCCTTCATGTGGGAAACACATCACTCGAAAGAGGGAAGAGATAAGAGAACCCATGACATAAACATAGTCACAGACAAGGAGTAGATTAAACTCTAAAGGGCCTTGGACAACAATCATGTCTATATAGATAGTCTTTCCTCCCAAAGTAACAGGTAACTTAGGAAGGAACCCTAATAGTTGAATGGTTCCTATGTTAAAAGCTAACAGATTCTGGGTGACGGGGTCAAGATGAGGAGAACCTAAAGCTTGCCAAGCAGTTGAGGACATGATGCTAACAGATCCGCCATCATCTATGACTGTGCTACGTACAACCATATGGTAAGCCTATACTGTAATTTCGAAAGGCACATAAGTCAGAAGACGATATCCTTCCAGTCGACTCCAATCAAAAGGAGTGACCAAACTAATTGGAGGGGGTGTCGTACGAACATGAGAGCTCCCCTTTTGCTCTATGGAAATAGGAGAACTTCTCTCATGCACCTTGGGAACGGGAGGATTTCCCTCCAGTTCATTCAAAATTGAAGAAACTAGAAGAAAATGAGTAGTACAAGGTTCACTCTCTACTAGAAAGGTACGGTTAACTAAAGGTGGAGTTAGGTCTACCATTTTCTCAACCAATGGTTGGTCGGGAATGAACTCATGAGACTCACTCTCAGAGAGAGTGGGGTTGACCAAAGATGGATTTTGATCAATTGTAATAGCCCTGGTGAAAATTCCATGTAAAAATATATAAATACCAAGGATGATGGGACACATATTACAAGATGATTGATGGGCAGGACATCCTAGTGGGTGTTCATTTGGTTGCTTATGGTTAAGGAAATTGGCAAAGGCAAGGAGTTCTCATTTCTCGGTTATCATGTGATGGTGACCTTTTTTCTATCTCGGGTATGGTGGTTGAACGCTTTTTCATTATTCAGGCCAATCCACTTACTTAACGATAGATACAAATAAAGCTAAGAACGATGGATCTCTTGGCCTAAGGGTAGGGCGACTCCAGAAGGGATATCAGTGTTTGTTTGATGACGTCCCTTAATTCTAATATGACAAAGAGAGGACAATCTTGAAACTACTTGTGCTTCTTCTTTGCTGGTTGGGATATGAACCAAGGCTGGGAGAACCCGAATGCTCGCTTTTTGTGGTTATTAATTATATAGCTTGCTTATTAGATTTACTATCAGGTTCATTCTACTCAACCACTTGTTATACAAATTCTATGTCATTAGTTGTGCAATTGACACACTGGAAAATATTTCAATTCCATGCCAATCCACCTTATTGTTTTCACCACTGTGCACCTATGGGTAGATTTTTCATAATTCCCATTCTTCTAGTGATTATGGCTTCCTCAATGTAGTTACATATGAGCATATGCGACTCCATATTAGATCTGCACTAGTAGTTGGATTAATGTAATCCTTTCTCTACCCTATGGTGATGTTATATAGCTGATCTATCACACCCTCATCCAAGTCTTCTTCCACCTTATCAATGAATATTTTCCATGAGATTCTATGATAACAGTGCCACATTCTCTTCTGTCATAGTGTAAATACTTCTTATCATAATTTTAACAATGATATAAAGATCAGCTGGGCATGTAATAGTCATTAGACGTGAGAGAATCATGAGGAAGTTCAAGAGTCATGAGTGTAGGTAAAAGGTTATGATAGGTGAAAAGTCACCTCATTTCTATAAATATACCCTCATTCTCCATTTGTAGGGGACTTTAGCACTTGATATAGGACTAGAATTAGATAGCTAATTTGTGTTTAAGGACCTAGAGGCACTCAACTCTTGACAACTAGTAGGGTGAGTTGTGGTGAGGTTAGGGTTTTTCTTTAGAAAATGATATGAGTAGCCCATTTTCCACTATTAGGATTTGATGTTTTGCAGGACATGTACTTATATTTTTAATAGCATTAATAAGAAGATCTCCTCTTTTGTCATTGATTCCCATTCACTCCCATGGTGGTTGTAATCAATATTTGGTATTTCCATTATGTGTGTATGTGTGCTTGAATGTTAATGATTTAATTATGAACTAATTCCTTGCTATTGCATGTATGTTTGCTTTCGAATCTCTGCTCATGTATTCCACGCTATGCCCATAACTTATTGTAAACTAATTTGAAATTAATCTTTGGCACTTTCCTATTCATGCATGTCTCAGATGGTTTTAGTTCACTAATCCTTCTTGCGTCATTCTTCTTATTATTTTTGTTGTTGTTACAATCTTGTATCTTTTTCTGTAGGTTGTCAATCTTGGGTTGATCTTGTTCCCATTGTCCTCACATTTCTTTCTTGCCCTCACTCTAACATATTCTCATTTGAAAACTAGGAGCAAAGATAACATGGTGGTAGCCAAGACCACATACTGGAGGGCTCCTATCTCAAAAGGTGTGAGGTCTAATTAATACTTCACACCGATGAGACCCCCTGAATATTGGCGGGATTTTTTTCCTGTCAAAAAAGTTTTAGCGCTAGAAGGAGGGCCAAATGACAAACTAAACTTGTGGAGCCCCTATCTTGACATCATATCTTAAAATGGACCCTTCCCCAATCTCTATCCCAGATTATTTTTCTCAAAATTCTTAACCTTTCAGTCCCTACGGAAATAGTTCATCGCTAGTCATAGAATAAGTTTGATGACGTAGGTGGAATATCTATGCTTAAAGATACATGTCAATTTCTTCATTTTTTTTTAATGAAGTACATTGTGAAGATGTTTCTTCCAAACTTTTCACCCTAACACTTGGAGGTCGTGTCAAGGAATGGTGCAAAACTTTGCTAGCTTTGTCTATCGATTCTTTGGAGCATTTCATCGGAACTTCATCGTGCTTTTGACAAGTATGATTTTCAAAGTCTATTTAAAAATATCAATGAGATTAGATGGAAACCATATGAATATTTGGAATATTTTGTTGATAGGTTTTTCCATATTTGTTATCAATTTCCTAAAAGAGACGTGGATTAGATGTATTTGAGTAAAACATTTCGGCAGTTGGTTTGTATTTATTTGCAACAATTTTAATTTGAAATGAATCATGATTTTGATGATAATCTGCAAGTTACAAATCAACCATATTTTATCCCTAATTTTTTCTTGCCAACTTATGTGAATCAGGAAAAGTCACAAGCCTATAAGGAGGAAATTACTACTTGTGAAATTCCACATCCTCTTTCAGTTTCTTTACGTAATGAAATTTTTGTCATTAACAATTTAGGTGATGAAAAGTGTTTGTAGGAAAAGGAACCAAGTTGTCTTGATTTTGGATCTCTCATACATCTTGTGAAAATTGGACAACTTAAAAGTCAAGTTGATAAAACACCCCTCCCTGTTGATGAGATCCAACTTGAGCCCATGAAACATAATCCAAGATCTATTCCTGTATCTATTCATAATATGCTCCTTCATTCACCTGCTTGCGTTGACCTAGAATCTCTATTAAATAATACTGAAGATGAAATCAACTCCACGGCGCATAACATGCATGTTGATCTATTGCTTCCTCAATATGGCACTAATGTGCAAGATTCGAGTCTTGAATCAATTTTAGTTCAAGTTGATGCCTCTTCACCTAAGTATTTTCATCTTTTGTACCCTTATTTATTTGATCAGTTTGATACACCAACAGTTTCTCCAAACCCTTTAAATGTTTATCCTGCTGGATTTGATTGCAATCAGGTACATAATGGCATTCTCTCACAATCAAAAGATGAAGATATTGAATCCCTTGTTTATGATCTTTTCAATCTATAAACTTTAACAAGTTTTTGATGATGCTGGACCCGCTAACATTAAGGAAATCTCTCTGATGTGAAGTCCCAATTTGACCTCACACCGTTTGGTGTAGGAGTCCCATCTGGTATAAACACTCGATTGTCAAATCCTTAAAGATTTGCCTTGACTCTAATTGTCTCGAAGAGAGAGGGATGAAATGGTGCATTTAATAGAAATAAGGCGTGCCTAGTGAGTGTTCAGTTGTAAATGTGTCAAGGTTCTTCTACTACAAAGAGGGGAGAAAAATGAGCCTCTAAGTGAGAAGTAATAATGCCACCCAAGAAGAGACACACAGGAACTAGAAGTAACATCCAATAGAATAGTCCATAGTGGATGTGACGATCGTTACAACCAACAAATGAAGAAAGATATTTCTAATATCCTGCAGAATATTCCACAAGGATGGGACAACAATAACAACCATCACAACACATTCTCAATAAGGTAAGTACTAAAATAACCGAAATAGTTCAATTATCTTAGCACATGTGAAAGAAAACATGAAATACAAACATCTGGACAATAGTCTTACAAACATTCATAATCCATGCATGAAGAATGTGGCCTTGAAGGCTTTTGTTATTAAGTAAAATTTCCAAGGCACATGTTTACAATTTAAACCACTAGCTCCAGTAGTGGAGCATTGGAACTACTCCTTTCTCCTCGAAGAACTAGCTTATCTCTCTAATGCCTTGAGGGAGGATCCAAGGTGAAAAAGTCGTTTGCTCACACAATGAGGGAGTATATATAACCAAGGGTGACTCTTTGGCTACCCTCATGAATGTTTGAATTCCTATGATTTTTCAACTTACATGATTCTTTGCATTCCATGTGTATCCTTTGGACTTCCACTTTACAATACATTTTGAGTACAATATACATGATCCACAATAATGATGTGGCATATGACCACTCATGACATGACATGACATGACACTACTAACATGGACTACTTGATGATGTGGAAATGTCAAGTCACTGTTGCTGCTAAGTGTTGGATGTCTTCTTGAAGATGTTTTCTCCTCATCTTCGCATGGCTTGGTGATGCAGAATCTTCAATGTTCTCCATTCTTGAATAATGGTCGCAAACTAGTGTCCCTCTGATTTCTCTTTATCGATCAACTTGCAAGTTCAACTACAAGAGAGTTTTCTAGCATGCTTCCCTCCTTCTCCATCATCTTGCCATGACATGATAGGGTACATGTTCCTGTAATCCACTCATGATGAGATGACATCAATCTGAAAATCCCCTAGTTTAAGATGATGCATTCTGATCCACCAACTGAGTCTGGAACAAGTGACATGCTGGGAAGAGGGACTCAGTGACTACTCAATGCATAGTTATAGCAACTAGGGGAAAATATTGAGCTCTAAGACTGTGCAGTGCGCAACTCAGGTAGGTCTGAGGGACAAGACTGTGCAGTTTCCAAAGGAAGTGGGACAAGCTGAGGGAATGTGCAATAGGAGAGATAACTGTGTAGTTCTGGGAGACAATGGAGGTTGGACTACTATACAAATACACAGTTCAAGGACTCAGGGGGTGTGCTTGAAGCTTGAGTATGCGAAGTATGCAGTTTAAGCTAGGCTGGGGACATGTCTATGAAATTCTGGAGGTCAAGGTCGGGGCTTCGGCACGAAAACTGCGTAGTCCAACAGTCTTGGGAGGTAGGGAATGCACATTGTGTAGTTAAAAGAAATAAGATCATAGCTAGAGGACTGATATTATGCATTTCACAACTAAGGAGAGGCCCGATGAAGCTAGGTTGCTTAATCGGGAAGTTTTTCCGAAAATGGATAAGTGTGGGATCGAAGAGATATGTGTGAACAGTGATGAAATTTGACTGTGATCACACACTTAAAATAATTTGATGGCACGAAAACATAGATCATCTAAACACATGAACATGGAAGTTCCCTCCATGTGACAACTTTACGACAAGGTACGACAAGTGCGACACTTAAGATAGACTTTGGGACGACACTTGTGTGATAATGCTCAGAACTTTGTGCATGAGTGCGGTAGATGTTTACATAGTTAGAAAAACCCATATACACATAGACATACCTTTGAAACCATTAGAATAGGCTTGTACAGAGTACACAACAACCAAACATGCCAAAAGACGATAATTTACCCAACATGCAAAAGGGAACAAAAGACTTCAAGAAATTTCATGAAATAAGCTTTAGTTTTTTTGATAACAATGTACAAGACCAAGGAAGGCTCCAAAATTGAGTGTAAGCCAAAATTTTGGAGAGTGTTGCAACAACTACAACACTTGGTGACACATTGGTTGAACTCCAACTTCTCTATCTCGATTAACTTCTTCTTTGCAGGGCCTCAGTTCTTCAGGGAGTATTGATTCATCATGCAGATTACTTTGGTCTTCCCACTTACCCCACGAATAGACATAGTCCTCTTTATACCTTCTCGGTTGCACACAACATAATATTCAACATTATTGCGATGTTTAGAGTTGGGAAGGGTAGTGTAGCTTGCAAGCTTTAGACTTTTAGAGTATATCTTTTCGTCTCTGGTGTTGCTCTATTGCTACCAGGCTTGAAGAGTACCCCGACGGAGTAACTCAGGAACATAAACATTAATTCGCCACCAGTGAGCTTGGATAGTACCCCAACAGAGTTGCTTGATTCACTTCTTTCGGCATAAACAATTTCTCTTCTTTCCCCTTTATTTATTTATTCTAGAGAGGACTGTGCATCGACATTTATTTTGGGGTAAAATAGGGGTCCTCACTTATTGAGAGCAGGAGAGGTTGTTCCTTCAGAGAAGCATATAGAGACCTCTGATGTAGTTTTTCTCCTTTATATTTTCCCCTTCTCTGCTTCTACTAGTTGGATAAGCAAGAAGACACTGAAACATAAAGGTCGAGTGTAGACATGCAGTTTCTAGATGAACATGAGTTCATGGTTGGACCAAAACTCTCCTTACGGATGGATCATATTTTCCGTCGGAACTTCATCGGCCAAAAGAGATAGCCAACACAAGGAAGACAGACTGGAGGTTAGCCAAATGTTGAAGTGTCACAAGAATCTTTAGAATTCATCCACACACATACTTAGAAGCCACAACATGTACATGCACAACACTTATTCACATGACGAAAACAAAAAATAATTCAAGAAATTAAGAAAGAAAAGACTATGTATATAGTGTAGGGCGCAACCTTAAATCTTCATTGGAAGTAATATTTAAGTCTTGGCCATTGGCATGGAGAGAGCCAATCTTCTTGTCAAGTGATTGAAGATGATAAGTGTGCTGCCCAAGCCTTTCATGCACTGTGAATGGCCTAATCCACAAGGACTAAAACTTAGTGTGTTCGCGTTTGTCCTCGTGGGATTTATCCCACTTCAAGACTAAGTCACCCACATTGAATTTGTTCTTCCTTGTAGAATTCTTGTTGAACCACCTCCTGATACGATTTTGGTGAAGTGAAATTTTTTCGTTGCTTTCAAACTTTCTTTCTATAGATTGTGAAGGGTGTCCATCCTACGCTGCATTAACAAACATGACTTGCATTGGGATCCTTGTGAGAGTTGGAGGGCAGGCAAGTAGATGTTGGGCGGGAGGATGGCTTCTTTTTTGTACACCAGGAAGTGAGGGGAGGTGTTCACGGAAGGCTTCAGCGTGACTTGGTCAGCCCATAAGACATTTACCAAAGTGGAGTGCCAGTTTAGCTACTCAGAGAATATGGTCTTTTCGATAATTCGGATTAGGTTCTTGTTTGTGGATTCAGCAAGACCATCCCCCTGTGGATAATAATTGGCTAAATGTTTCAATACAATGCCATTTTACAATGCGAAATCGTAAGTCTTAACAATGATAAGTATGTTGCAATGTAAAAAACAACTGAAGTAGGAATGCCGAACCTGGAAATGATGTTTTGCCAAAGGAAATTTTATGACTTCCGAATCATTCACCTCTTTGAGCGAAACTACTTCTATTCACCATGTGAAGTAATATGTGGCAGTAAGGTGTAGTGGTGCTTCTTTGATGAATGTGGAAAAATTTCTCCAATAATATACAAGCCCCATTGTTGAAAAGGTTCTTCCACTGCAATGGGTTGCAATGGGGCGACCGACTTCTTGTTTCTGCTAACATACCTCTAACAAGCCGAACACTTGTGGGTGTAAGCATGAGCATGTCTGAATAATGTAGGATAGTAAAAGCTGGCCCACATGACCTTATGTGCCATTGTGTTGCTTGCAAAGTGTCCCCCGACTGGTCTATCATGGAGATCATGCAATACCTTTTTTTATCATGTGCTTCCAAACACTTGAGCTGTACTTCGTTGTGGTGCTTTCTAAAAAGCACCCCATGCACCAACTGATAGGATAATGCTTTAAGTCAGATTTCTCTCTTCTACCATGTGGAAAAGTGGGAGGGCATGGTGCCGTGCTCAAGGTATTGATGCACAACAACATACCAAAAGTTTGTTCTAGTAGTGGGGAAGGCTCGCTCAATGTTGTACATTTCAATTTCTTGCTCCCATCCTGAAAGGTCTTATTCTTCTTTTGCGTTCACTGCTTCTACCGCTAGTCGACAAAGACCATGGCCCTTGATTGTGTGAACTAGCTTGATCTCTAGATAATATTCTTGCAACCTAGTCATCTAGTTCACTCTCCTTTCATCGAACTCTTGTTGAACGAGCAGTGATCTGATTGCTGGGTGCATAACAATGACAATGCAATGATTCTTCAATAGATAGGGTCGAAAGTGCTTTACCGCCTTGTATACCACATAATATTATTTATGCATGATGAGGTAGTTAAGTTTTGGTCCTTGCAGATTCGTGCTCATGAAAGAGATAAGCCGATCATTGTTAAGTTCATCCTTTTGGGTGAGTACAACGATGAGAGAAGTGTTAGAAGCAAAAGTGTAGAGAAATAAATATTTGTTGAAGTCTGGGCTGTACAATGCGGGTGCTTCTGTGATATCTTTCTTAATATGGGAAAAAAATCCTTTTCCCTTTTATCCTTTTTATAAATTCATCCTTCTTCACCATCTCCTGTATCCACTTAGCAGTTTGAGCATAGTCGGAGATGAACTTGCGGAGGAAGTCGATTTTCCCCAAGAAGCACTGCATGGACTTCTTATTCACTGGGAAGGGAATCTGCATGATTGTTTTGACCCTGTTTGGGTCTACCTTAATCCCACTTTTGGAAATAATGTGGCCCAAGAGATTGCCCTCAGACACTAAAAATATACTTTTCTTGGGATTTGAGGATATCTCATACTTGCGACATCGCTCGAAAATTTTCTTTAAGTGGTGTATGTGGTATGACCTCTTTTTGGAAAACACTATTACATCATCAAGATATCCCACTACTCTCCATCCAATCAACCCATGGAAAGAAATGTCCATAGCATGTTGAAATGTTGAACCGACATTGATTAACCCAAAAGACATTCGCCTCAATATGCATGTGCCCCACTTTGTGTGGAAGGTGGTCTTAAGTCTGTCAGGCTGAAACCAGAACCTAGTTATATCTTGAATAACCGTTTAGCAAAGAAAACATTTTTGACCCCGATATTGTTTGCAATGTTTGTTCCATGAATGACACAGGGTGGTTGTCCTTGTCAGAGGCGCGATTGAGATTTCAGAAATCAACACAGAAGTGGATTTCCCTAGACTTATTTCTCACTGGACAAAATTTGCACCCAAATTGAGTGTCCCACTCTGTATATGATATGGGAATCCAACAATTTCATTAGATCTTTCTAAATAAGAGGCTCAAGCATTGGGTGCACTTTTCTTAGTTTCTGTTGGAATGGCTTGGCCCCTTCTTTTGTTGGTATCACGTGCTAGATGATTCACGTGTCATATGTGTTAAGCTCATCGTACATCCACACAAATACATCTCGGTATTGCTTGAATAGGTGGATAAAGGCTTACCACTCTTGTGGTGTACAACAGGTACCAAGATTAACATACTTTGGATCCTTTTCTATTACCGAGTTAATATTCTCGTGCGACAACTTGGAACTATGGGTTTTAGCATTAGCAAGTCCCCAGAAGCGATTCTGCAGGTCATACAGCTTCGCCAATGATACCACGCCCTTTGGGATGAGACTTCCTTTACTTGCACTGACTACATCCTACAATGCCTTTTCTGCTCATCCTCATCGATAATTTCATCTTTGAACAGATTAGGGTTCACCATGAAGCACAATATCTGCTAGTCATCATAAAAAAAGTGTAAATTAGTGATATTATCAGGGACATATGTTTTATAAAGAATTTCAATAGAAAAACTATCCCTCAATGGTGACAACCTAGCAATGACATTTTCTAATGCATCCACAACTGCGTTACACATTATTGGAACATAAATGATATTAAAATCTTGTAAATGTGAAATTAGATGCCATACCTCTTATTGATAGCTTCTAAGATGAGGTGACACACAATGTATGGTATTGCATACCTATCGCATCATAATTTTCGAGTCACCTACTACTTTTAGGATAACGATGTTGAGGTCAATGGCTCTTTACGAGCCCAAGATGAGTGCTTCATATTCTATAGTGTTGCTTTTGCACTCAAATTCCAAGTGGCTAGAGATCAAATGCTTTCTTTGTAGTGGTTCTATTAAAATGCAACCAACTCCAGATCCCTCCCGCATTTTGGAACCATCGAAGTGCAAATTCAGCATATCATATGTACAGGGACTAGGAACTACACTAGTATTATTATTACTACTACTAACTGTACAAAGGTGATTTTAACCAGTTTGACTAGGAAGGAGCTCCAACTGTGTATCTGGTGAGACTTGGGATGGTTGTGCAAGATATCACCCTAGTTGGGTTTCTAGGAAGCAATTGTCGAAGATTAGTTCTGCAAAATCCACTGATTCATTCAGTTCATCCAAGGGAGTGATAGTATGTTTCATGTATCTTTCTGAATTCACTCAGATCTGATTATTTCTGCCCTTATACGGAAGCCATAAATAGGACCATTCTATGGCAAAGTACGCTTTTATCTTTCTTGACCAATCTCTGCTCAACAACGCTCCATATGCTTCCAGAATGTCCACAATCACTATGTTGATACATTGGTTGACTTATCCATCAGATGTTAAACAAATGATCACATCAATGAGTTCACCAATTGCATGGACAGGAGTTCTGTACAACTGAATAATCTATGCATATTTTTTGTCCCATTTTGAATTGATTTTTTTGGCAATAGATAATGGCATTACGTTCACTGATGCACCAGAATCAACCAAGCAATTGTGTACATTGAAATTAGGGATTTCAAAAGTTAACAAAAAATCAGGGCAAAGAGTATTTGCATCCATTGTTAAAGCATTAAGTACAGATTCGAGGGAACCAAAATATGTACCAGATCCCTTGTTTGAAGAGACAACATTACTTGCGGTAGATTGCCCAAGTGCACGTAAGAGGATGTCTTGCTAGCTCGTGATCTTAGTTAACTCAAACATTGAAATGTTCACACGAATCTTCTTCATGTCATCAACTATGTTGTAGTCCACATCAGGAAGAATGACGAAAGTGTCTAGGAGCATGACTTGGTTTCTGAATTCTGTAGTGATGGTTTTATCCTTACTACTTACGGAAGCACTTTTCATTGTGACTGCTTTCCCAGGCTTGCTCTGAGTGTTCTGCATTGGGCTAATAGGTGGACTGATTTTCCTAAAAAAAAAATCTTTAAGTTTTTGCTTCGTTAACTCTATTGTAGTGGATGGCCCTTAGCTTCTTAGATTATATTGGTTGGTCTGCTTCTAGGTCAGACCATCACTCAAAGGCTATTTGTTGGCATTACTCTTTTGGGTTGTGAGTATGTAGTTGAACATGTTTACAACATGCCCCACACTTGGAGTCTCTTCAGACGCAATAGCTTCTTCCTTTTCTTCTTCAGGTTCAGTCTTCTCCTCAACCATTAATGCATCAAAAAGATGTGTAGCAGGAAGTCTCATTTCTTGATTCCATTGTGAGCACATTTTCTCGGACGATATGAACAATATTGATTTGTGCCCATTTTTTTGTATATTCAACACAACATCGGAGCTTTGTCTAGACTTTGCCGGTTGGTTACCGCTGTTGCCCGAGTTTGCAATCCTTCTAAGCAGGTTGAATATGGGAGACTTGGTACTCATGGTGATCACACTTGGCCTTTGTTTGAGCCCTGCCATCTCATTTGACAGAGTATTGACAAGACGGGTCAAGATTTCAAGATCAGACATTTATTTCTCTTTGGCCTTGTTCATGGAGGCCTGAGACCTTTTACCCGTATCTTTGGAGTCTTTTGTTGGTTCATCATCCATGATGAATCCAATTTCATGCAAGTCCTTCTCAACTGCGATAACCTCTTCATAATTTTCCGTTAATGTTTTTTTTGGCAGTTTGCTTCACAAACTGCACAATGCTTGCTATGGAGTCATGGTGTTTCTTGTTTTCTGGGAATTTATTCAAGATGCAGTTGAAACTATGATTGAAATCTTTCACTTTATTCTTTTTCTCCATCTTAATATTACCTAGATATTTAAATAACACGACAAGGGTCTTATCATAAAAAAAAAATTAAAAATTCAAGGAATATTTTCTTAAACCCCCTCCAGTTATGGATGGAGTTCAAAGGAAGGATGTGATACCATATAGCTGCTCTACCATCCAAGGTACATGGAAAAAGTCTACATGCAACATTATCATAATGTACCTTAAGTTTCTGCATATGTAGGTAAACGTTGTCTAGATGGTCTTCAACCTTCACCATTTGATCAAGGTCATACTTCGTTAAGACCTTCTCTGAATACTTTGGCATCTTGTGTAAAACACTCGGAAGTGAAAGTGGGCCCTAAGTCATCCAATCCACATCTTGGTCTGCCATGTCTTCTTCTTCGCTCTCGTCCTCTTCTTTGTCAAAATATGATGACATTCCTTCCTCTTCCTCTTCTCCACCTAACCAGCAGAAAGTTGTGTCTGAGAGTACAAGGTTATCTCCATCACCACCATGAAAGAGTGGAGGCTCTTTTATGTTCTCCATAGAGTCTGGTAATTCTGCAAGGGTGGAAAGAACCAAATATTCAAGAGTAGAAACCACTATCCCTATGGGGCTGGTTTTGTTCTTCCTCGGAGAATATGGAAGATTGAGTACTCCCAGGATCAATCCAACAACTTTTTCAAACTGATAGGTTATTTCATAAGTCCATTCAGGCTTGGGTTGAGAAGAGTCACCAACTTCAGAAACACGAGTAGGGGAGGTGCAATGAATGTTGTTGCATTGACTAGAAGATGAGATGTTGGGGTCATTGGGGTTATCATCCATAAAACACTGGTTGCCTTCCTTCTAGCACCATAAATTTTGATAGTCTTGGACCCACCAACATTCAGGGGATCTCCCCAATGTGAAGTCCCTATTAAAGCTCACAACATTTGGTGTAGGAGTCCCATATGGTATACAAGCCCGGTTGTCAAATCCTTAAAGATTTGCCTTGGTTCTAACTTTCATCGAGAAAGAGGGATGCAATGGTGTCTTTGAAAAGCAAGAAGGTGTGCTTGGTGAGTGTTCAGTTGAAAATGTGTCAAGGTTCTTTTATTGCAAAAAGGGGAGAAAAGTGAGTCTCTAAGTAAGAGGTAATAGTACCACCCAAGAAGAGACACACATGAACCGAAAGGACCCATCTAACATCCGACGGAATAGTCCACAACCAACAAATGAAGAAAGAACTATCTAATATCCTGCAGATAATCCACAAGGAGGGGACAACAATAAAAACCATTACAACACATGCTCAATAAGAGAAGTACTAAAATAACCGAAATAGTTCGACTATATTAGCACAAGTGAAAGCAAACATGAAATACAAACATTCATAATCCATGCATGAACAACTTGCTAGCCTTGAAGGCTACTATTATTAAGTAAAAGTTCCAAGACACATGTTTACAATGTACATTACTAGCTCCAATAGTGGAGCATTGGAGCCACTCGTTTCTCCTCAAAGAACTAGCTTATCTCTCTAATGCCTTGCAAGAGGAGCCAAGGTGAAAACATACTTTGCTCATACAACGAGGGAGTATATATAACCAAGGGTGACTCTTTGCATACCCTCAAGACTGTTTGACTTCCATGTGTGTCCTTTGGACTTCCATTTTACAATACATTTTGAATACAATATACATGATCCACAATAGTGATGTGGCGTATGACCACTTATGACATGACACTACTGACATTGACTGCATAATTATGTGGCAATGTCAAGTCATTGTTGCTTCTAAGTGTTGGATGTCTTCTTGAAGATGTTTTCTCTTCACCTCCATATGGCTTGGTGACGTGAAATCTTCAATGATCTCCTTTCTTGAATAATAGTTGCAAACTAGTGTCCCTTTGCTTTCTCTTGATCGATCAAATTGCAAGTTCAACTACAAGAGAGTCTTCAATCATGCTTCCCTCCTTCTTCTCTTTCTCCATCATCTTTTCATGATATGAAAGGGTACCTGTTCCTGTAAGCCACTCATGACGAGACGACATAAATTCGAAAACCCCCTAGTATAAGATGATGCATTTTGATCCACCAGCTAAGTCTGAAACAAGTGAGAGGATGGGAAGAGGGAATCAATGACTGTGCAATGCGCAGTTCCAACATCCAGGGGAAAATATTGATATCTGAGACTACGTAGTGCACAACACAGGCAGGACTGTGCTGTTTCCAGAGGCAGTGGGACAAGCTGAGGGAATGGGTACTAGGAGAGATAACTGCATAGTTCTGGGAGTCAAGGGAGGTTGGGCTATTGCGTAGCTACGTAGTTTAAGGACTCAGGGGATGATCTTGAAGATTGAGGATGTGAAGTACGTAGTTTAAGACGGGTCGGAGAATTTATACGCAATTTTGGAGGTCAAGGTCGGGGTTTGGACATAGAAAATGCACAGTGCAACAATCCTGGGAGGCACGAACTGCACATTGTGAACTGCCAAGCAGCAAGGTCACAAATAGAGGACTGGTACTATGTAGTGTGAAGCTTAGGAGAGGCCTGGTGAAGCTAGGTTACTCGGTCGACATATTTTATTATTATTATTTATTTTCTCAAAATGGTTAAGTGTGGGATCAATAAGATAGGTGTGAACAATGATGAACTTTGACTGTGATCACACACTTAGAATATTTTGACGACACAACAACATAGATCATACAAACACATGAACAAGGCATTTACCTCTGTGTGACAACTTTACAACAATGTACGACAAGTGTGACACTTAGGATAGACTTTGGGACGATCGTGATGACACTTGTGTGACAATGCTTAGAACTTTGTGCATGAGTGCAAAAAATGTTTACATAGTTAGAACAAATCATATACACAAAAACAGACCTTTGAAACCATCAGAATAGGTTTTTACGCATTATGCAACAACCAAACCTGCCAAAATATGATAGTTTACCCAACATGAAAAATGGAACAAAACACTTCAAGAAATTCATGAAATAATCTTTAGTGTTTATGACAATGTACATGACCAAGGAAGGCTACAAAATTGAGTGAGCTAAAATTTTGGAGGGTGTTGCAGCAACTACAACATAGGTGAAGATGAAGATTTTGCATCTCAAAAATATCAAGGAAGTCCTTTGGACGATCCATCATCATTCTTAATCCTTGAAGAGTCTTATGGGTTAGATTCCATATCTAATCAAATTAGTGGCTTGAAAAACTGTTATCCTATTGACAACGTATTCACTGATACTTCTGTTGATGATCATTCATATTGACTTGTTGATCTCACTAAGCCACCGAAATTTGATAAATCACCTTCTGAAGGTTCAGAGACTTGTCAGGAAGTTGAGGCACTTTAACTTCCACTAATGGTTATGTCAGGTTCTCACGATCCTGATAAAATCCATGAACAAAGTCATATTGGGGTTTCCACACATGGTTCTCCTCTCAGAACCATATCTCTAGATGGAAGATCATATCTGAAAGATTCAAATTCTAGTGATGTTTCTTCAAGAAAATATTTTCATCTTCTATCAATTTCTATGCACCACTTCTTGTACTCTGATTTGTTTGCTGAAGAGAGCACACCAACTGTTTGATTCTTTCCTAGTTTGTGCAAATTGTGATCAGGTTTAAGCTAGTGTTGTCTTACGTCCCATTGTATGCGAGGTAATATTATAGACATATTTGGGCACTGCAACCCCAATCACATATGTCCATAAACCAAGGGCTTCTGAGTCCCTAAAAGTGTTGTTTCATGCCCTAAAGGAAGAAGGTCAGCTGATTACATCATCTCCCAGAAGTTCTCCACAGAAAATTGCTCAGAACTGGTCAAAACTAGACCATACAGATTGCTTAGTGCTAAGGGTGCGATGCATCTCACCTACTCAGTGCAAAAAGTGCAATGCATACTGGAAAGCCCTTATGTAGGGTGCGATGGGTGAGAGTAGACAAATGGAAGAAACAATTTGCAAGGTGGATGATCATGGAATCTTCCAGAAACTTCTCTTGTGACACTTGCTTCTCTGAATTTGCCTAGGGATGAGTAAGATATCATCAATATCCAAGTAGAATCAAGAACTATCAGAGAGAAGACACTAATCAAAATCCCAGAAGCTGACTCACCCCCCTGCAATCTTCTATATATGGATCCCTCATCCCAGAGATCCAGAGGCTGGAATCTTGTATCTTGTAAGGAAGTGTTCTTGGTTTCCTGGTGGAATATCATAGTATTGGGTGATCTAAGCTTTTCATGAGGTGAAGAAGGGCTTTCATGCTAGGAGGATGACGATGGGTCAGACCAATGGGTTGTAATCCTCTCTTCTAATCCTTATATAAATAAAGCTATTCAAGTTTTCCTCCACATTCTTGTATGTTTGATAATATATGCATTTGTGTGGTCAATATATATCTGGTCCTATATTGTTTATGGTTGTAGATCTCTGCACTTTGAAGGTATTGTGCTGCTTTGACTTTACAGGTACTCTTTGAAGTAAAGCAATCAAGGAAGGAGCGGCAAAAGGTCCGTCAGAGGGGAGAAGGAACAAGGAAGGAACCAAGCGAAAGATTGAGGTTGGTATTCTCCTATCTACTTTTCGTAAAGGAAAATGAAAGTAACTTTAATTTGTTTGTTTCTAAGATATCTACCCATCTTAGTGGGACTAGCAGCTCTACATAGACACTAGATTTCCTGATAACAAAATGGAAACTCCACTGGGGAACCAACAGCTCGTTTGCTTGTCTATATTTGTTTTCTTTATAAACTTACAGATGGAGCCTAAAGTCAAGCCAGCTAGCCTTCGAACTGCATTTGCTATGAAAGTGCAAAGTAGATCAATGTTGCTTCAGTCTATCTCTGGGTTTTTTTTATGAACTGAACAATTGATTTGCAAACATCCTAATTTCCCTGGTGGTGGCTCAAGTAGCCTCATTAGATCAGCCCTTGTGATTTGTATTTACTGACTATCATTAGCTCGGCCTAAATCCCTGAACTAAGCTGCAAACTGTGACCAAGAACCAAGTTGAAGTTTCATCCCTAGACTATCGCACATTATCCTCTTGGGAATCTGGATGCATCCCACCTCCCATGTGCAGTAGGTGGGATGCATCGCTCTTTCCCTGTGTTATAGGTGCGATGATCAAATAAGACTTCTTCTGCTTCTAGATTTTGGTTTTTTGTTCACTCTCTTCAACTTTATTAAGGAGTTTTGTTGT
>APFE030263638.1:0-22478 GCA_000404065.3 Pinus taeda
AATAGTCTATGATACTATTAGTTTTTTGTTTTTCTTTTTTTGCAATTCAATCTTTTTCCCATTTAAATTGATGATGAGCTGGTCCAACTTTCCAACAATCCCCTCTCTAAAAAGACAATGCCAAGAAACTAATGTTAACATGTTCTCATAACTTTCTCTAATGTTTTTGAATGGCTCACATTCCAAAATGAAATGTTTTTCAGATTCCACACCAATTCTATTTCAAAATGTACACACCCCTTCTACCCAACCTTCTTTAGGCCTTTTCCGCTGTGGTATTTCACACAGAAAATTGATGTGAGTTAGTCTTTAATTGAGCAATAAAACGTTTGCCCTCCAAATATTAAAAAGTAAACTAAATATATATAAATGATTAAAAAAAACTTTTCTTACTAATGTTTTATAAAACAAAAATGGAACTGTATTAAACATTAATTTACAATAAAATGGAAAACTAAATCGGGCTTTCACGGCCGAAGTAAATATGGTTGAACTTGGGTAAATGTCAGAAGCATAAAGCCATAACACAATGCAGAGATGGCAAACTGAGGATTTTAGAAAACCGCATGTCAAAACAGGTTAAACAATTTTCCTATTTTTTTGTCCTATTTTTCTTCCCACTGTCCAGAACCAACGCAATTCATTACATCCCAATTTTGTTCCTACTCGCAATATAAATGTAAATCCAAAGTGTCTGAGAAACATTGATCTTTAGGATGATTCAGCCATTTATTTAATCTCTAACCCTAACATTACATCTATTGCAAATTTCATACATCTATTAAAAAATCCCCAGTGTGCGGGAGAAACCAGCAGAATTAAGATCCAAAAGAAAGCGAAAAATTCAGCAGAGTAAACGCCTGGATGTGTTGAAGAAATGGACGAAGGAGACAAGTACATAAACAGAGAGAGCGACCCTGTATGCCGAAAAATAGTCCTTGCAACTCAAAGAACCTGAACCCGGAGAGCATCCGCTTGGTATACCTCCATCGTCTGTACTTATCAGAGCGCCAGAAGCATTTTGTAAGAGGATCTGCCGGCGTTGTATGAAGTCGAGGTGGGTTTCTGTTATGAATGTGGAGGCGAGAGCAAGAAGAGTGGATAGGCTCACAAAAGCAGAGAGATAGACATGCAGAGGAACCCAGGAGATGCCATTTCCACAACTGTTGGGGTGAGACAGAGACTGAGAATAAGTGTTCAACAGAGACCCCAAGACTGCAAGTTGGAATACAACATAAACACCCACCAGCACAGACGTTTCAGTGGTGTTCTTCAATTTCATCCGGCTGATCTGATTTAGTGATGGGGCACAGACTGACATCTTCAATTGCTCCATAATCAAATATACAAATTCAATACAACTCCAACGTATGAGTGAATTCATGTGGTTGCGAGGGTTATTTTAAGGGAAGGAGATGGGAAAGTGGTCATTTATTTCCACGCGGCGCGTTGCACCAGTTGCCCAGAAAAAGACTCCCAACGTTCCATCTGCGCAGAAAAGGCTCTCAATCTTCCCGCCGCGGACGAGGAAGCAGGTGGGATGTATCGCCCCCCTTCTCTCAGTAGCGGAGTTGTCCCTTTCCATTATTAATGTTCGCCGTCCACACGGTTTCATCCTACTGATGAGGGAACAACGTCACATGACCTTTCTTCGTCACACCCACCCACTCATTCAGGAGGGGATGGAATTTCAAAAACAGACATCTAATCAAACTTGATGTTTAATTCATTTTCACAGATTTTATAGAGTATTCAACAGTTTTCAGAAAATTTTAGCTATATTTCATGGACATATCATTCTGTCATGGATAATTTTCTATTCCATTCTATCTTTCCTCCTCTACTGATAAAAAAAAACCAAAAAAAGGCTTAGCCTACTGAATAAATCTTTATATATGAACATCCATTTCTTCAGTGGTTACCCTGTTAATAGTTTCCCAAATACTGAGTGCCAACCTGAATCCCCAATGGTTCTTTTCACAATCTATCAACCTCTTTGTTTAACCCTGTGAAAACATGTTTGAAAGACAGCCATTCAAAGAGCTGAAAACAATCCTCTGTAATCTGAAGAAGAGGGGAAAGACGAAGATTCTCCACTGTAATCTGTATGTCACCCATTTTAATTACAAGGAGAGAATCGCCAAATACCTGCAGCTTTTTAAGTCCCTTCTCTTTGGCAACCTCTAACAAAGAGCAAAAGCCCAAGAGTTTTGCCTTCTTGTTGGTTCCCTTGCAATGAGCATATAATTACAGGAAATAAAAAGCAGCACAGACCGGGTGTCCCCTGACATTCCCCAGGAAGGAAGCCATAAGAAATGGCAACATCAATAACAGGTTGAGCCAGGATCCTCAATTTTTTTTATTTTCTGCTTTACTTCGTTTTCCTTGTTCATCCTGGTGATTGTAGATCCCGCAATTTCTAAGTGAGTCTCCATACCATGAAAAACCAAAGAATTTCTCACCCGCCAAATATGATAAATGAAAATATAAGAGAAACCTTCCAAGCATGAGACCAAGGAACTAGACAACCAGAATTGAAAACACCCTTGAAGGGAATGTTTATCGCAGTTGGCCATGAGCCCAAGCTCTTGTTTAATTAACAAATAAACCCTCTTAGTGAATGAATGGATAGGAGATGAACAAATGTCGAAAAGATTCACCAAATGTTTTACAGAGGGGGCAAATGCCTGGACCAACCTAGTCACTTTTCTAACAGTTATCCCAAGTCAGCAGCTTGTCGTTTGTTGCCAACCAGAATAGAGCTTGCACTTTAGCAATGCATGGACTTTGGAATGTTTCCCTAAACAATTTAAGGAATGCTGGTTTATGCATAAGTTTAGGCGGAGATTCCTCACTTGGGAGGGCAGTCTAAAAAGCCACTCAGTGGTGGTGGTGGAATGTTATGAACACCTTTCTTTACAGGGTTTCGAATACGCCTCGCCATCCTGGTACAGAACAATCCGGAAGTCATTTTCGCTTTTAAAAGTGATTTTATTTTGTTGGCTGGTATGGTGATATCACATTCTTACTTGGAATAACTTGTGCAAACGTGGTTTTACTGGACAGGGTTGCTGCATTTTCTGTCATGCCAGCGAAGAAATGGTATCACATTTGTTCTTTCATTGTAGCTTTCCTTTACAGGTTTGGTTTATCATACTTTGTAGAATTAATGGAGAAAGAAATCTAGAAGCCAGATAAGCTGGACTTTTCCAATATGGCTGCACTTTTAGACAGATTTGACTTTGATGATATTTTTTTAGGAGGCTTGGTGGTTTTATTAATGACCACGATTATCAAGAGATGGCAATAACGTGACACTGAAAATTCACTAGTTGTTTTTCAGGAAGGATGTAAAGAGGAACATATGGTTGAAGATCAAGAAGACCCATTAATCCTTCATGAGGAAGGAAGTAAAAAGAACATATTGTTGAAGATCAATTGGACGAGCCACATGAAATTGATTGCAAAGACTTGGCAGAAGACGACAAAGTTGGAAAGAATTCAAATTATCATGATCTCATGAATGTTGAAGATGACATCACTAACCTTAAGTTGTTTGACATTGGAAGTAGTGAGAGGAAAAATTCTCCTGCAAACTTGTACATTCTAAAGTACTATCAATTACCAGGGTACAATCAAGATCGCATTCTGTCTTTGGGGAAGAAAACTCAAAAAGGAGGTGAAAATCTATCAATATCTCATGGCAAGGAAAGTAAAGATAAAGCCTCGCCTAGGAATAAACAAACATGGACTCTCAAGCAAAAAGACTAAAATGAAAACTCTATTACCAAGATTTTATGTACTATTGTAAGCCTAGCTGAGACTAGACCAGTGGGCATATGTTTTTTTTCAGTACCCTTTCTCCATTAAGGAGTGTTAGAATTAATGGAGAAAGCTACACTTAGTTGTTTTAAGAATAGGATTGAGACTCTAAGATTAGGTATCAGATCCTACTATCTACAGAATGGTTGAAACCACCCTGTTAGTGTGAAAACCTATATGTACTAGGTTTTTTTTATTAAATAGTAGAATGTATTGTGTGAAGTGCTTGGACACTCTCACTCAATTAATAGATTTTCGATTTTTAACAATACTTACCTGGAGAGCCAATTATTAACAGATTTTCGGTTTTTTAACAATACTTTCTTCGCGCGCGTTACCCTTCAGGATTTCAGGATTTGTTTTTATCTATAGAACATTGTTTGAGATGGGGTGCATGTCCACTCACATCCCCTTGCATTATTCTACCAGCCACAGAGGGGCAAATGTGGTTGTGGAGGTGGCTCCGCTTGGATGAGCATACTTGTTATAGACTGCATTGGAGTGCTGGACACGGAAAGTGCTAGACTGCATTGGAGTGCTGGACACGGAAAGTGCTGGACACTGAACAAACACCAGGGTGGAGATGATTGCCCTCTCGGGCTTGCTGTGGTTTGCTAGAGAAAAAGAAATGCAAAACATACCTATTTTTGGAGATTCACAGACCATTATCAACGGCTTCAGGGGTTACAAGCTTTAACCTGCCGGATCTACGGGTATGGAGGGACAGCATCAATGTTTTACTCTGTCTTTTTGGGAGTTATATTATGACACATATCTTTACGAAGTCTAATGAAGTTGCAGGTGTTTTATGTCTCTTCTTTTAATGTTTTTTCTGGAATTTTTGTGGACATATTAAGTGGCAGGCTATATATTTTTTGAAAATGACTGTTTTTTCCGAATCTTGATGAACTATATATTTAAATCTCTCTTAGAATGTCTGTAAAAGTTACTGCCAGTTTGGTTAGATTATCAAAATGGATACACGGTAACTGGTTTTCATTCCATATAAACACCAATTAGTTTTTTCCTTCTGAAAAAAATGCATGGACTGTCGCAGGTGTTCCACCACGGTTCAATTTCTCATGTATATATATATTTCCTCACACCCGGCTTTGTGTCCTAACTTGACCGACCAATCGACTGAGGATTCTGCGCCTTGGAAGTTGGCATCCACTAGAACAAAATGTTAGCCGCATTCAAAGAACCTGGAAGCTCTTATGAGAGACTGCAATGATTCTCTGCTGCCATCCAGTGATCCTCGCCTATGCGAACATTTGCACCATTCCCAACTTTCCAGGATACCTACTTTCCAGGATACCTAATTCCCAATCAATGGAAAAACTTCACCATAGTTTTCCACACAATTGATCCTGCCACATATTTATGTGTCCAGAACCATCCAATTATTGACTCCTGCCACATATTTATGTGTCCAGAACCATTCAATTATTGACTGGATCCGAATGTATTTTGAATTCATCAGGTGCACCCACAGAGCCTCATTGTGACTTAGTCTTAAAAACTTCTAGAATCCAAATCCTTTCCAAGATGTTTTTCAAACCCCATCTTTAGGGCGGTAGTTGGAATGTTGGCGGTGGACATCCAACACACAGGATTGCTCTCTAGAACAGACTTAACCAACGCTAACCCAAAATTTTTCCCTGTGCCCAGAGATTCACCGATTGCTAACAAGACGTCTGTATTAATCAAGTCATAAAAGCTGGAGAAAAATTCCATAGGTATGTGTTCCAGGCTGGGGATCTTGCCTTCTTGCATCGTGGATAGATCAAAGGAAATCTTTGCTTCGCAGACTGCAGCAGACATCTACACATTCATTTCCTCTGTTATTAATTGCGAGAGCAGTTAAACAACATCCAGAATTTCCCGAATAGGGCACCCAGAGGGCTCTGAAAAAGTACGATAGAAATAATTCCTACCTGCCTCCACCATGTGTGAGAAAGTATGCACAATTGGACCATTGCTCGAATGAATATTCCAAATCGTATTAATATTTTTCTGATAATTGACATACTTATGGAAAAACTTTGAACCAATCTCGATTGAGTCTGAATGGAGTCGGAGCCTGGATGCTTTGTAACACCAGAACTGATCTGAAAAAATAATGGGAGGTGATAAGAAGATATACCACTGTATATAATCAAAGAATCCGATGTCTATGATATGCCTGTGCTTTTCTTGATGGCGCTGCCCGGGAATATGACTATGCACGTGTGGGTGTTCTTATAATTCCTGAAGAAGTTCAAGCTTTTGATTATATTGAACGGAGGACCTGGAACCAACAGCAAGGCAGAAATTATGCTCTGGCCGATTCTCATTTCCTTCTCTGATTTCCTTGGTTTCAAAAACTTCATATTTTGAGACTCCAAGGTCACCAAGACCATGTTCTGTCCAAAAATAGCATAAAAATATTCACCTCTTTGGCTGGCTGAACCAGGACGGGCTTGAGCATTTGTTGCACAACAAATGACTACTCCATTTCCCACATCGTCAGGGATAAAAATCAGAGAGCAGATGCTTTGTCAAGTGGGGCTTCATGCCACGAGATTAGGAGCTGCAGATCTTAGTTACCAGAAACGGATGTGTCCGTCGTTTTTTGCAGACTTTCGGAGAAACAATTTCTTCTCGCCGTTCCCAGATAGACTTGCAGTTAAATTTATTTTTTCGGACTCGGGTTAAATTTAATTTTTTCAAACCGTGGGTTAAATAGAGTTTAATTAGCAATTGATTGTTAGTTTTCTGGAAGTTACACATACAGAGGGTTAAGTCCAGTTTACTTCGCAGTTGACTGTTAGTCTGCTGCAGTGGACTGTTAGTTTTCTGGAAATTAAACATAAGCACTCCAGGATATTGTGAGCGAGCAACTGAAGAAAGAACTAGCTGTAGTTTTGAGAGAACGCAGGGTATTGTGAGACCGCTGCCAAAGAAAAACACCAATTGCCATTAAATTTTAGCTCGACTCCAATTGAATAGCATTATTATTATGTCTCAGAAATTTTTATTTATTTAGACAGTAGTTATATTTTTTTTAACTGGGTAGTGATCCATGCAAACCAATGGTTTTTCCTAGTTGTGCAGTTGCTCATGTTTTTTCAAGGATTTAAGCAGAAGAGGAGAGCAAACCCATCACTACTCAGATGCAAGCAAGGCACAGATCAGAGCCAAGCAACTTCACGCCCCCATCGAGTTATCTTCAACAGCATTGTCAATTCTATTGTCAAAAGGTACTGCCTACAAACTTCAATCTCTGGTTTTTTTTTATGAATGCTCATTCCAGACCACATATTTCTCTCAAGATTTGGGTAGGTGAGGTTCGCTGGGATCAACTGTTCATATTGTAATGCGCTATACCTGTGTTCAGTCCTGTAATATCCTCTTTTAGCCTAATTTAATGAAACCTCTGTTCTATCGTCCATATCAATGTATGTATATGTACTCCGTTAAAATGATTCTGACTGATGTGAGATTTTCTGTAACTCATACCACTTCAGTGATATTTTAATCGTACCTTCCATAGCAAAGATCAGGAACACTTCTATCGTACCTTCCATAGCAAAGATTACTGGCATTTTCATCATCGAGGATTTGGTTTGTAACCAAGGGAAAGCACTAGTACTATCATGACAATCTGGAACAACACTTTCGAAAAAATATACAGTTAAATACTCCTTGTTGTAAGTTTGGTTCTATAACGGTGGTAAATCAGTAAGCCAGTTGTTGCTGAGGCCCAGGCTTCTAATTTTGTCTCTATCATACTGTGTAGAATATCCTCATAATATGAGTATTTGTCTTTCTTATAGTTAGAAATAGTACTGAAATTTTGACCAATGTTGCCAGAATATAGACAACATTGCAATATTTCATCAGTTTTCGAAGCCAACATAATATCGCCATAAAAAAGTCGCAATTTTTCAAATTTTGAATAATCCCTAAATTTTGAAAATATCAGTGTAATATATCAGGAGAAATGGAAAATATCCATTAAGTCAAGAAATTTTTAGTATTTTTGGATTGCTTTTCTCACTTTGAAGTTTGAAGAGGGAAGCCAGAGGATTGAGAAATACATAGCTGTACTCACTATTATATTATTTCATGAAAAGGATATATAAGATAATATAAGATAATTTTATTAATGTCTTAAATTTCCACAAAGATAAGTCAAAGGGATTGAAGAAGTGTACAATCATTATGAATAAAATATGGGAGTTCAACTCTATAATCATTATGAATAAAATATGGGATTTGGTTTGTAACCAAGGGAAAACGCTGATACTATCATGACAATATGGAACAACACTTTAGAAAAATATACAGTTAAATATTCCTTGTAAGTTTGGTTCTATAATAGTGGTAAATCAGTAAGCCAGTTGTTGCTGAGGCCCAGGCTTCTAATTTTGATTCTATCCTACTGTGTAGAATATCCTCATAATATGAGTATTGGTCTTTCTTACAGTTAGAAATAGTACTGAAATTTTGACCATTGTGGCCAAAATATAGACAACATTACAATATTTCATGAGTTTTCTAAGCCAACATAATATTGCCATAAAAAAATCACAAATTTTCAAATTTTGAATAATCCCTAAATTTTGAAAATATCAGTGTAATATATCAGGGGAAATGGAAAATATCAGTTTAGGCAAGAAATTTTTGGTTTTTTTGGATTGCTTTTCTCACTTTGAAGTTTGAAGACTGAAGTGAAGGGATTGAGAAAGACATGACTGTACTCACTATTACATTATTTCATGAAAAAGATATAAAATAAAATAAGATAATTTTATTAATGTCCAAAAAATTTCCATAAAAGTAAGTCGGGAATTGCAGAAGTGTACAGTCAGTATAAATAAAATATGGGAGTGCAAGTTTAGCTACTCTAAAATAATGAAAATAACATTAAAAAGAAAGAAACAATTAGTAGTGCTATCTTGACACACATATAAAAGACTATGGCATGATACAAAATAATCAAAATCCTGCCAAGAAAGAATGAGTGAGATAGGAAGATCTCACAATCGATCTAAATATGTCAAGGGATCATAAGTCGGATGACCAATGGTGCGGGAGGTGAATTTGGCACCAACACTATCGAAGTCCCCTGGAACTAGTAGTTGGTCTGGTCGTATGATCCTAGGAGTGGATGTAGGAGTGAGGGATGCTCCTAGCATCTAAGTTCAGAAGAAAGAAACTCTAAATATATCTTTAGTCGCTCCTATGAAACTGAGGTAATTAGATATGCCAAGGGCACCCTGCTCTCTCAAATTGTCTAAAATGGGTCCCTCTGACGCTCAGAGGTGAACTAGGCACTGGCTGACTATCGAAGTTCCCTTGAACAAGCGGTTGGTCCAGCTATATGATCCTAGAGGGGTCGCCAGAGCAAGGGACTAGCATCTATGGATCTAGGAGGTAATTGGATGGGCCAAGGACCCCTTTCTCTGGAGCTAGTCCCTCTGATGCTCGAAGTAAGGTGATTTAGATGTTTGAAAATTTGAAAAAAGATAAATAATTTTATTTTGTTTAAGTTTTCCAAAATTTTCTTTGATTTTCTCTTCAAATTTTTAGTTAATTATATTTTTCTAATTAGGTGTCAATTTTTTTATTTTATTTTTTGTAACTAATTTTCAAATATAAATTGTGCAAATTAAAATTGGTTGCGGAGGAGAATCATTTATTTTTTATTCCACTCATTTCTCATTGCAATGGAAGAAAGTTCATCAATGTCACAAAGTAGACCACCCCTTTCCCAACAGAAATCTTCCATAGAGGCATCCAAAAAAATCCAAAGCAAAGAATATCAAGAAGCAAAAAAAGCCTTTGAGGCAAGGTTATGGGCAGCTGTGAAATGCACTCAATCTTATAGCGGAGGATCAAGTGGATCATCTGGTTCAAAGGTTTGGTTGTGCCCTTATTGTAAAAAACAAAAAACAAGGAATGTAGGAAGAGTTCGATGGCATTTACTTGGAATGGGGAAAAAAGAACAATCAGCTTTATGTGACAGTGTACCTAAAACAGAAAAAGCTTCTCTAATTAAGCAATTTAATGAACTTGAAAAGCTTAGACATATTGTTGAAGGTTTAGTTCAAGCTAACAACAATCCTAGTGGATTGACAATTGGTGGTCCACACTCTTTTTCTCAACATCAAGTTTCTGTTTCTCACCTTCAAAACTTATGGGATGTAAAAGGGAGGGGAAATCTCGATGCATCCATTGGACGATTTTTTTTCGCAAATGGCATATCTTTTAATGTTTGTAGGTCTCCTTATTGGAAAGAAATGGTAAGGGATCTAGTTAACAATGCTCCTAAAGGTTACAAGCCTCCTAGTTATGAAAAGATGAGGACAACCGTGTTATCTGAAGAGAGGGCTCGGGTTGAAGCTAGACTTCAAGACATTAAAGATAGTTGGAAGGAATCTGGGGTCTCCATTGTCTCGGATGGTTGGACAGATGTTAACCATCGTCCCCTTATCAATATTTTGGTTTCTATCCCAAAAGGAGTTATGTTTTTAAAATCCTATGATACTATAGGAAAGACAAAAGATGGTCCATATCTAACAGGTCTCCTCAAAGAGGCAATAGAGGAGGTTGGTAGAGAAAACGTGGTCCAAATTGTTACAGATAGTGCCTCAAACAATATCCTTGCTGGTGGGTTGATTGAGGATGAATATCCAACAATTTTTTGGACTCCTTGCTCTGTGCATTGCTTGAATTTGCTCCTGAAAGATATTAATAACATTGCATGGGTTGATAAAACTATAACTGAAGCAAATATGCTACAACACTTTATTATTAATCATGCAGCATCCATAGCAATTTATAGGAAATATGCAAAACTTCAGCTTCTTCGATGTGCCGAGACTAGATTTGCATCTGCTTTCATTATGCTTCAACGCCTTATTAAAATGCATCAATCTTTGAGAGATATGGTCGTATCAATGGATTGGCAAAGGTGGAAGGGTTCTCATACTGGGGATGGCCTAAAAGTTGAGGACATTATTATTGGTCTTTCTTCAGAGCATTTTTGGAGGAGAGTGGAGGATATTGTCACCCTTATTACACCTATTGTTTCCACCCTTCGCATATTTGATAGTGATCAACCATGCTTAGGGGATGTCTTTGAGAGCATGGATCAAATGAGAGAGAAGATTCATGACATAATGGAAGATGAAAATTCTAGGATTGACGAAGACCCCAGAAATGAAGTGTGGGAACTTAGTCTGACAACATGGAAAATGCTTCATAGCCCTCTTCATTCAATTGCATTTTTACTCAATCCTAAATGGTTTCATAAGAAACCATCGTCAGATGTAGAGGTTATGCAAAACTAGAACACTTTTATAAGTATGTGTTACGATCTTCAGGATTGCACTACTTTACGGTTTGAGTTAGGAAAGTATTTGAGATCAGAAGACCACTTTGCAAATGAAGATTGTGCATACAATAGACAACAACTTGGACCCATTGACTTCTGGATACAATATGGTACAAGGACCCCCTTGCTTCATCGTTTGGCTATCCGTTTGCTTTCAGAGGTATTCTTAATAACAAATACCTTTAATGTATTGATTTATTGTTTAACAATTAATTTTAAAGCTCATTTTGGATTATTTATCTTATACGATTTCAATTGACTATGACTAACATAATTTTAATTTTATTTTACAGGTGATTAGTTCCTCTGCATGTGAAAGAAATTGGAGTGAATATGCTTTCATCCATTCAACGAAGAGGAATCGCCTAGGCACAAAAATGGCACAAGATTTGGTGTTTGTACACTCAAATCTACGTTTCTTATCTCGACAACAACTAGAATACAAAACTGGACCCACGAGAATGTGGGATTATGGTGGTTCACAAGATGACGAAAATGATGAGCTTCCACTTGAGGTGCTACGAGACAATGCTGAAGACATGCTTGATGATACCATGAAGTCTATTGACCAAAATAATTCTTTTGGAATTGGCTCAAGCTCAACAATTATTCCAGAAAATGAGCTTCAAAATCTAGATTATTAGGTTTACTTGCATTTTGATATGAATTATTGGAAGTGACTTTAGAGATACATATATATTCAAAAGTACAAATTTAATTATTTATATTCCAAATCTCTTATTCTTATCAATGTTTGCTATTTTCTTGCAATTAATGATGGCTAAATTTTTGGATCTACAAAATTATCGCTTCTTTCTTAAAACTAAATTAGTATTTACAATTGTTTTTTACAATTTCATGAGCAAAAACATTGCAGGTTTATGATTAATGCTTTGTTTATATTGTTCACTTTTAATATGGTGTTTTTCTCTCTCCTCGTTTCTTATATGCGAAACCTCCAAACTTCGTTTCTCGTACCGTTCTCGTTTCTCGTTCCATTTCCCGTTTCTCGTTTCTGGTAACATAGCCTTGTAGAGAAAGATAAGCGGAAATATACGATCTAGTACCAAGTTCATTAAAGAAAACATTCAAAACTACAAATATACAGGGTTTTTAGAGTTTGTCCACAATCCACTGCAATTGCATTCCTATGTATTGATTTTGTGAATGCCTTAGAATATTTGGAACAATTTATGTCAACGAAACATCAAAGCATGCCACAGGTATCCAGCGAGGTAACTAGGCCAATAAAGCTCCAAATACTTCAAAGCCAGAAATAGGATCACATCAAATTGAATCACCTTACATGGAGACCACTAAGCTCAAACCTATGAGGAACCAGATGGAGCAAAATGGAAAAGGTTCATGTTCCAAAGTCTGGTTTATTCTTGCAGCATTCATGTTACAATACCAGAAACTGATTTTCTTAGAACTCCCACGGCTCCCTTCTTTTAATCAAGATCCTGAAACCAGAGATAAAGAAAACACTTGGAATTTATGTCAAAATTCAACGACAGATAGCCATAAAGAAATAAATTTGAATTTGAATTAAAAAATTTCACTTCACCATGTTACCCCAGTATCAAAATTTCGGCTCAACTGTGTCTTTCATTAGGTTACAGTATGACACAATACATTTGTGAATAGGACCTTTATCTTGTCAGACAAATTGGAATACATTATATTAAAACATCAAATATTGCAGTCGTATGCAAAACATTAAATTGTAGACAATAACTTTGTAGGGAATGGAATGGAATCAACCAAACTAGAAAAATAAATGAAAATGGATGCATATAATTACTTAGGAAAGGGCAAAATTAGTCACATATATTCGTTGAACACATAGTTTGCAGAGAGAATTGGAAAAAAAAAAAAAAACGAATTAGCTTTGATCTTTGAAATGCATTCTAGGCTTCTCAAAATCCACTGCCGAATTTGTCTTATTCCAACATAATATACAATCCTTACAACAATGAAAGATTTATATAGTTTGTTGTTCACAAATTTCTTCAATTATCATCGATGCAACCTATATCTACTACAGTCATCTCTCCTTGAACCATGTACAACCACAGAGCCTCTGTTGAATAGAGTGCTCAACCACAGAGCCTATTTTGTATAAAGTGATTTCCCCTCAGCTTTGATACCTCTGTTGTAAAAAGATAGATATGTAAAAAGATAGATAAATAAAAACTTAATAGCTGATACCTCTGTTGTAAAAAGATAGATAAATAAAAACGTAATAGCAACATATAGAGGCGACAATGCATAGACCATAAATTATCCTAGAAACCCTTGCAAAAAAACCAATTCCTATTAATAAATTTATTAATATCGGGCCCAAAGGTGCCTTACAATAGAGTCATCGTGCCTTTAAATAGATTATATTAAAACCTCGTGCAGTGAAATCATTATACCCTTAAAGTATTTCAATACTTCAAGGCATTTTTTTAAAATATACTTTAATAGCTACAAAACCTTTTTTTAAAACATACTTTAATATTGCAATAACAAACTCAGTAAATACCTCAATGACCCTTATATAGGAACCTACTGCATTTAATCTTGAATTTGTTAATACATATCCAGAGATACCAAGGTGGAAATCATGCCCTCCATCTAACCTCTATTTTTGAAAACAATGAATTCTAAACTAAAAGGTGCAATTTGTGCTTTGCATCCCATCTCTGTTCTTGCAAACAATGAGCTATAAACTAAAAAATCACATAGAGAGTGCTTTATAGGAAAAATTGCATCGGCCTTGCATCGCAATAATCCTGTAGACAGGAATTCAAGATTAATGATACATGTACCCTGTTAATCACTTCGTTTGATGTTTAGGTTTTCATATTCACATGTAAAAAAGGTGTTGAGGTCCTACCCCATTTCGTTTCATAATAATTTCCGTGCTTCTTCCCCACCACTGCAATATGCTCAAACAAAATCTGTTATGATCTTTTCGCTTTTAAAAGAAAAAAACATCATTTTTTTTCATGGATTGGCATCAAAATTTGAAAGGAAAATAAACACCTGAAATACCTTATTCGGAGACCTTTTGATATCTCTTCAGAAGCTTGTTGTTAGCTTTTGGAAGGCAACCAAAATAAGTACTCCAGTGGGAAATCTTGTTTGCTTAAAATAAATTAATTTTATCAGAACCTTCAAGTCCCTGAGAGAAGGCCAGATACAGAGAAAGACAAATAACCACATATGAAAGATTCTTTTCCTTAAAAAATTCTGTTGAGATTTCACTGGACCTGAGTAAAACAATTGAGGAGATATGGAAATCCATTTAGACTCTTTCCTAGCAAAATTTCCTCTGGAATTTCACTGGACCCGAGTTAAACAATTGAGGAGATCTAAAAATCCATTATAGAACCCTTCAAATCTTCTTCGCATCTTCCAAGACAGCTATAAATCCTATATAGCTGCAAATTAGAATACACTGGAGAAGAAAATATATAGAATATATAAAAAAGGCCCAAAAATGTTTTAATTCACTGAATTTGGCAGATGAGTTTTGCTAATCTGATGGCCAATATAGCTAGACTACCTAGTAGTTTTGCACTAATGCTTCTGTAACAGATCCAATTTGGATGCTGTAATTTCTCCTACTTTACATGTAAAATCAAGACTGGAAATGCAAACTATTATAAAAAAATGAGCTTTCATCTGTTACCTCTGTTATTGCAGAAGCCTAATGGGACCTAGCGTTATTCATTTGCACATTTAATCAAAGTCACCAGGGTCGATGTCTAGTTTATAGTAGGCAGATTGTAGCTGGTTGTGTTCATGACGTATCCTGCCAAATACGGTGTTCATAGAAACAATGACTCACCGTTTTTTCTAGGGGCCACGGGGTGGCCGTATTGTATCCTCAACAACGTCCAACTCTAAAAATCAACTCACAATATTTTGGAACTCATTAAAATTTGTAATGGAGAGTGCAGATAACAGCTAACTTCATAATTTAAACATCCTTGCACAGAAAGATAAGCGAAAATATAAACATCCGAAAACTACAAATATACAGGGCTTTTAGAGTTTGTCCACAATCCACTGCAATTTCATTCCTTTGTATTGATTTTATTAATGCCTAGAATATTTGGAACAATTTATGTCAACGAAACATCAAAGCATGCCATAGGTATCCAGTGAGATAACTATGCCAATAAAGCTCCAACTACTTTAGAGCCAAAAATCTGAAATAGGATCACATCAAAGTGAATCATCTGACATGGAGAAAACCGAGCCCAAAACTATGAGGAACCAAATGGAGCAAAATGGCAAAGATTCATGTTCCAAATCTTGGTTTATTCTTGCATCATTCAAGTCCCAACATCAAAAACTAATTTTCTTAGACCTCACACAACTCCTTTCTTTTAATCAAGGTCTTGAAACCATAGATAAATAAAACACTTGGAATCTATGTCAAAATTCGACGACAGACAAGTAGTCACAAAGAAATAAATTTTAGAGCTACACTTCACCATGTTATCCCCGTATCAAAATTTCGGCTCAACTCTGTCTTTCATTCAGTCACAGTATGACACAATATGTTTGTGAATAGGACCTTTACCTTGTCAGACAAATTGGGATACATTATATTAAGACATCGAATAATGTAATTGTATGCAAAACATTAAATTCGTGTCAATAACTTTGCAGGGAATGGCAGAGAATCAACCAAACTAGAAGAATAAATGAAAATGGATGAAAATAATTGTTTAGGAAAGGACAAAATTAGTCACATATATCTGCTGAACACATCATTTGCAGAAAGAATTGGCAAAAAAAATGAATTAGCTTTGATCTTCGAAATGCACTCCAGGCTTCTCAAAATCCACTGCCGAATTTGTCTTATTCCAATATAATATACAATCCCTACAACAATGAAAGTTTTATAGGTTGCTGCTCACAAATTTCTTCAAACATTTAAAAAATCTATGGTATTTAGTCAAAAACAATTGACAACTAAAGCGAGATTGATCAATTTGTTCAAACTGAATAAAAAGATAAGTATAGAGCATGTTGGTAAGTTGGACTGAATGTACAAACCAAATCAGTAGCTGTTTGGATACAACACGGAGGGGGCATGCTTTGAAATTTGAAGTCCCGTATAGCACAATATTCAGCTCTTATTGTTTGATGAGAACTACCATTATTTCTCACTCATTATGACCCTTCAAAATGCATAGACAAAGGGAGGAAAACTGCAAATAAACAAATGTCTTCTGTAAGACTCCATCCTAGCGTCTTCTAACAAAATTAAAATTTTCTAATTTCAGATACAATAAAACAGGAAATAATTTTTTTCTAACTAAACATTTAATCGATGATAATTTACCATTAAAATTTATTTCCTACAATTAAATAGTGAGCATTTCATTTCAATCACTTATATGAGTAATCTATAAATAGAGGGATACCTGTTTTGATAGCCTGGTTGAGATGCCCCTGAGTTCCTAATCCTGCTAGGATGCTCCTCTTGACTACCGACTGGATTTACCTCGCAGCCAACTAGAAAGTATTTCTTAGCCCAGGAAACCTCCACAGGTTCTTTAGCTCTCCAAGTCCAAGTCCAACTAGATGTAGTGTGTCCAAGATAAAACATACTCTCATTCTCTCCCTTCTCTCTTCCCCACCTTATTCTCAAAACAAATCTTCCAAAACCACAACCAAACCAAAACCAAAAGCAAGACCAAGGATCCCCTCCCCTCCCCTCATCATTTCCCTTTTATGCACCCTTCTCTTCTTCACCTCAACCACCTCTCATTAATGTCATAACTACCTCCTCATCCTTACATTTGACTTATTTTCTCCCAAGTAAAATTGAGAGGACATTTTGGTGATGAGATATGAATATATAATTTGGTAATTAATTGGAGAAGACCATGCTTTCTTCCAAGTAAATTTGAGAGGACATTTTGGGATGAGATATGAATATATAATTTGGTAATTAATTGGAGAAGATCATGTCTTCTCCCAAGTAAATTTGAGAGGACATTTTGGGGATGAGATATGAATATATAATTTGGTAATTAATTGGAGAGGACCATGTCTTTTCCCAAGTAAATTTGAGAGGACATTTTAGGGATAAGATATGAATATTTAAATTGGAATAAATGGAAGGAGACCATATCCTATCAAAATTTAAATTTGATAGAGTAAGTTGGGAATTGAATAATAACAACATTTATATCAGTAATAAATTTACAGTTTCACCAATGTAGGTATGTACCAATATTTCTTGATAATTATAAGTCAATATTTTAAGGTAATTTAAACACTAATAAGATTTGCATGATGAGATTAAATAGGGCATTATATACACTCCTCTTTCAGAAAACTTCGTCCCAGAGTTAGAGTGTAAAAGATACAGGGAGTTTGAGGTAGTTTGGCAATAAGGCATAATAAAATAGAGAGAGAGTTATAAGTAAAATTTGATAAGTCAGACAATGACATCGCGTTCCATCAAGAGTCTCCAATTGATCTATATCCTCTTATCCTTCCTGACCTACTTCCCCCACCCTATCCATCCTCTGCTGCTATATACGGTGGCATTGGCTATACCAATCTAATCACTGATAAAACCAACATGGAGGAAGCGTCGACTATATCGACCTAACTTCCCCAACAGGCAACTGGCAATCGTCATCACACGTCTAAGGGAGCGTGTCCACCACTTCCCTCCCACGATTCCAAGTTTGGAGGTTACACGGTGGGAAATACCTCCACCCTTCCTCACAACTAGGGTCAATACCTTAAAATGGACCACACAACAACGCTAGTTGGATACTTGTCATCGAATAATCACTTGTCATTCACATTTTACCCATGTCATAAGAGTGCACATCTAGTAGATACAAAGTGTAATAGAACAATGTACATTATACCTTTCCCCATGAGATGTCTTGACCTTCCCCCAATGGAAGAGTAGATCTTGGCTATCATATAGTTTTTTCCAACCTGAGGGTTAACTCTCATTCATGCATTTATATAACAACAAGATATATATAGATAAGTGATCTTTAAACATCATGTTATTAAGTCTAGTATCCATGTGTCAATCTTGCAGTTCATACTGGAAATAAATCATAATTTCACTAAGTCATTCATTAAATAAATCATATCCACTTGGGCCATACATGAAACAACAATAATTCTAATATGTCACGCGCTAGATAATTCATCACTAAGTGAGTCATACATTAGGCCATACATCAAACATTTCCATCATCAATACCAAATCCATCAAATGATTTATATAAGTAGTTTCATGTGTCCAACTAAATGCATCAATATTACATAATGTTCATAAATAAATAACATGGAACTGCAAAATAGAACCTTAGCATAGGTAGTTGTCTAAGTCAAAAAATGGGCATCATAGATGTTCAAAAATTGAGGGGTAGTCACGACGTATAGTCTCTACATCCTCCCAGGTAGCAGATCTTGGGTTATACTTGTTCCGCTGGACCTTAACTTGGTCCACCATGCAACGTTTGAGCTATTGAACCCTACGGTTCAATATTCGTAATGGTTCGACCACTATGGTTCCCATGTCCGAGACCTGCAATTCCCTCCAATCCAGTTTGTGAGATTCATCAGAAACATAATGTCGTAAAATAGATACATGAAAAGCATCATGAGTTTTATGCAAATGGGTGACAGTACAAGACGATAGGAAACTGGTCCAATCTTCTCCTTGATCCTAAAAGGTCCTATGAACCGAGGTGACAACTTTGTCCCTTTTCCAAACCAAATGGCGCTTTGTTGGGTCGGGTACAAATAAAAACTTGGTCCCCTACTTCATAGCTGCGATCAATCCTATGTGAATTAGCATAACTCTTCTGTCTATCTTGTGCTTCCTTTAACCTTTGTTGAATTTTCTTTACTTGTTCCTCCATTTCTTGAACTAATTCGGCCCCAACTATTACTTGGTCCTCCAACTTTTCCCAACTCAACGACGTCCTACATGGCCTTCCATATAGAGCTTAATAAGAAGGCATCCTGATTGAACTGTGGTCACTATTATTATAGGAAAACTCTACCAATGGTAAGTACCTTTCCCATTGAGTCTAATTATCCATGACGTACATCCTAAGCATGTCTTCCATAACCTGATTTACTCTTTCAGTTTGCCCATCTATTTCTGGATGATATGCTCAAGTTTAACTGAGTCCCTATTGCTCACTGCAAACTTGTTCAAAACCTAGATGTAAATCGAGAGTCTCTATCAGAAATGATCTTTGTGGGTAACCCGTGTAGTCGAATAACTTCACTTATAAACACTCGTGTCACATCAGTAACATCGTAAGTGTCTCTTACTGGAATGAAATGGGCACTTTTGGTCAATTTATCAACTATAACCAATATAGCATTGTGCCTTTGTGAAGTGAGTGGCAAACCCACAACAAAATCCATGGAAATTACCTCCCATTTAGACATAGGGATGTCATGTGGTTGTAGGAGTCTTGCTGGATGGCGATGATCAACCTTCACTTGTTGACATTCAAGACATTTGGCGACAAACTGGACTATGTCGTGCTTCATGCCTGCCCAAAAGAAGAGTTTCTTCGTGTCCGCGTACATCTTTACTCCAGGATGTGCAGAATAGAGTGCTCTATGTGACTCTTCAAGGATGGTTCTTCTTATACCCTCTTCCTTAGGTATGTACATTCTCCATTGAAATCTCAATAGTCCATCTGGTTCAAGGACATATCCCTCAAACTTTGGTTCTATTTGCTTCCTGCTCTGGAGTGCTGAGATAACCTTTAGATACCAACCATCTTCAAAGAGTTTCTCCAACACACGTTCCCTCAAATTTACCTTTAAGGCTACTAGGGAGAAGGTTCGTGGTCGCCTGCTTAGTGCATCAGCCACTACATTCTCCTTTCCCTTGATGTATGAGATCTCAAAATCATACTCACTCATGAATTCGGTCCATCGCCTTTGTCTAGCATTCAAATCTCTTTGAGTGAAGAGATGCTTCAGGCTTTGATGATCTGTTCATAACTCAAATCTTCTCCCAATGAGGTAGTGTCTCCACAGTTTCAAAGCTAACGTCACTGCTGCTAATTCTAAGTCATGGGTAGCACACAACTCTTCATGTTTCTTCAATTTTCTAGATGCGTAAGCTATTACTCCGCCTTCTTGCATCAATATTGCACCCAATCCTTGCTTCGAAGCATCGGTGCAGAAAGTGAAGTCTTTTTCCATGTCCAGTACTCGAAGGATTGGTGCACTCGTTAGTAACCTCTTTAGTTTTGTGAATGCAGTGTCGCATTCATATGCCCATTCATACCTGACCCCCTTTCGCTGTAATGTGGTGATGGGTTTTGCAATCTTCGAAAACCCTTCCACAAACCTGCGATAATACCCTGCTAGCCCCATAAAACTACGTACCTCATGAGCATTTTTCGATACTGGCCAATCCATTATGGCCTTCACCTTTTCTAGGTCAATTGAAATCCCTTCTCCTGAAATGATGTTCCCAAGGTAACGAACCTTCTTCTGAAAGAAGGAACATTTTGACAATTTTCCATACAATTGACTTTCCCTTAAGCAAGTCAATACAACCCTTAGGTGCTTTTCATGCTCCTTTTCATTCTTGGAATACACAAGAATGTCATCCAAAAAGACTTGCACAAATTGGTCCAAATACTTCCTGAACACACCATTCATGAGGCTCATGAATATTGCTGGTGCATTGGTCAAACCAAATGGAACAACTACGAACTCGTAGTGCCCAAACTGAGTTTGAAATGCAGTTTTTGAGATGTCCTCTTCCTAATCCTCAATTGGTAGTATCTAGATAATAGATCGATCTTTGAGAAAACCGCTGCTCCCTTCATTTGATCAAATAGGTCATCTATTCGAGGTATCGGGTACCTATTATTTATTGTGGCTCTATTCAAGTCCCTATAATCTATGCATAGCCGTAAGGAACCATCCTTCTTCTTAACAAAAATCACTAGTGCACCTCAAGGTGAAATACTAGGTCTGGTAAATCCCAAGTCTAAGAGCTCTTTTAACTGCATCTGCAACTCACAAAGTTCTGGAATTGTCATCCTATAGGGTGTCTTAGGTATTGGTTCTGCACAAGGTTTTAGGTCGATTGTGAAATCAATCTCCCTTACAGGAGGTAAACCAGGCAATTCCTTAGGAAAAACATCCTTGAATTTTGACAAAATTGGGTGTTGATCTAGGGAGGGTCCTTTCTGGTCACTTATAGCCTTGACCACATATAGCTTTCAACCTTGTCGGAGACAACATTTTACATTCATCATGGATATGAATCGTAGCAACACTCCGCTCTTGATTCCAAAAATCTCAATTGGCCTACCTTCATCATCTAAACAAATCACTTTCTTCTTGAAACGGTCTACCAAAGCTTGATGAGTTTCTAGCTAGTCCATTCCAATAATTACATCATATGTCCCCAATGCTGTGACGTATGCCTTCAACTTAGTCATACACACCCTGAGGTTTACTTGAAATTGGTCAACACTAGGTCCTACTGCTTGTTTTATCCCAGAAGCCATCTCAACTTGCTTAAAGTCATCGTGCTCATAGGCTGCCAACCCACATTTTTCTAATGCAATAGGTGAAATGAAACTATCTGTCGCACCTGAATCAAACAAAATTTTAACTTTTACTTTGTTTATCATACTTGAGGTTTCTACCACGGTAGAATGGTGTTCAACTTGCTGGTTATCAACTGCTGCATAGATTCGATGGTGGCTACTTGCCCCCCCCCCATTGGTGCTTTTCCTTCTCTATGGTTGTTACCATCTTGTAGCTCAAGGCAGTGACGCTGGTAATGAGGTCTCCCGCATCCCCAACAAGTGATGCATGGTAGACCTTGAACCGAATGTTGTGGATTTCTTTGGAAAGAGTGTAGAAATTTTGAATAATATGACACTTATTCACAGAGATTATCCTGATTATACACTATTTGCGGAATCATGCATAATACATAACCTCCTCTATGTATATCATCAATTTTGCAGTATTAAGAAATAATTGCATGCGCACATTGAAGCATCAATCACACATATCAACACAGTATGTACCGGGGAAAGCATACAGCTGAAAACCCCCAACTATCTGTATATTACATTGATTGAGAACATGTAACAATACATAGTACAATACTCCTCACAAGTACTCAGTACTATCTCCACCCGTTACACACAAACTAGCTCAGATCTGAATCAATCACTGGCTTAAATCTCCTCCGCTGCTTGCCTGCCTCCACTGCGCA
>APFE030263638.1:28034-78100 GCA_000404065.3 Pinus taeda
GGTCCACTTGCTCTATCATCAAAGTCTCTGACTGCTATTGCCTCTGTCGACTGAAAACTCTACATCTCTGTGCTCTTCAGTATCTGACTGCTCTAGCCTTTGTCACCTTGATCTCTGACTGCATCCATGCTGCTGCTGGTTCTATCTCCCGGCACTGCACCTCCCAACTGACCTCCCTGTTGGGCTAGAAACATACTCTGATGCTGAAGCTCTACCTGCTGTTGACAAGTGCTCCCTCTCTGAAATCTACGCTACTGCAACATCTTCATGCATCTCGCACCATTGCACACCTCTCTGTGCAAAACACTTGTGCCTCTTGCATTGCTGCAGCCTGCATGCTATGCGTTGTCCTGGGATTCCCCACACTATCGCTCTCTCTACCGCTCCATCCGCATCTATCTCTACCCAATCAGTGAGTTCCTTCTACTCCACATCGGGGCTCCCGTAGCAAGGTCTCATCCAAGAGGTTTGGTACCTCAAGGATCCTGCCCCTCCTCCTTGGGACTATCAATCTATATCGCCCCACCTCCTACCTGGAGGTATGGCTACATATGATCCCTCAGCCCACCTGGCTCGAAGTTTCCCCCTATTGGAGGTCTCTGCATGAGTAGATGTCTCTACTCGATCTCCTCTCAGCTTCCCTTATTGTGGCTGCTCCACAACCTCCTGAAGCTACTGCACCAATCGTGGCTCCTCCACAATCGTCTGAGACTTCTTCTGGCTCTGCATGTCGAGAGGTAATATACGCTCCCTTTCAACCAACATTTCTGCATCAGTTGCCTTGCTTCTCAAGGCTTTACATTCATCTTCAACCTCAAGAGCATATAGGTTCTTGACCCGTGAACCAATCTGCTTCACCTATCTAGTGATGATGTGTCTAAGGAAACCCTTTCCCTTACTGAAGACCACATCATAGCCTTTGTCTTCCAACATCATGATCGACACTAAGTTTCTCTTCAGTCCTGGTAGATACTTGACATCAGTCAAGGTAAGGAGAGCTCCATGCTCCCTCTGAAAAATAACCGTGCCTACACCTGAGACACTATATTTCTCATCATTACCCATCCCTATGAGTATCTGGAGATCTTTCTCCTCCAAAGTACTGAACAAACTTTCGTCACCGGTCATGTGGAAATAAGCTCCACTGTCAAGAAACCAACCACTTCCCATCATGGATGAAACCATGCATGCGAAGAGTGTGAAATCCAACTCAAACTTTGAAGCAAGTGCCTCACCTTCAGATCCTTCCTCGGATCCCTTCTTGGACTTCTTCTTTGGGCAATTAGTAGCATAATGGCCCAACTCATGACAACGAAAAAGCATCTCCACCTTCGACTTGTCAACCTTCATTCCCATCATTGGAAGAACTAGATTCGGAAAGAGAAACCTTACCCTTCCCCTTCTTCGCCTTACTCGCTAAGGCACAGTTCTCCTCATCATGCATAGATGAAGAATTGTCTCTGGTGCACCGTCTAATCTCCTCTTGCACAAGATCCGACCAAAGTCTTTCCCATCCTGGCAATTTCTTCCTTCCATTCACCGAGTCCTAGTATCTATGCCAACTCTTAGGATGGCCAAGGAGAGCTAGACTCACTATCCTCATCATCAACAGTCACCCCCACACTTCCCAGCTCATCCCGACATTGGGTTAACTTCGTGAGATACTGGGGCATACTGTCTCCATTCTCACACTTAGATGTTTCTGAGTTTATCCTTGAGAGCCATTCCACCTGCTCAAAAAACTCAACTGCTTCCGATCTAAAATTCGTGAGAACGAAGTATTTCTTGTACAGAGATCGACTGTATGGGCATTCACCGGATATCTCACCTTCCAAAAGAAGGATGAATCCAGAGGCTAATTGGCCCGATTACAGACTCTGCCTGAAGAAATAAAACGTAGTCACTTCCTGAATAATAGATCTGATGATCAATCCTCGCTTTGATATCCTGTAGAAATCTCTTCTACAAATCAACCAGCTCTGATACCATGTAGAAATCTTGAATAATTTAACACATATTCAACAGAGATTATCCTGATCATGTACTATTGCGGAAAACATACACAATACATAAGCTCCTCTACGTTGATCATCAATATAGCAGCATCAATAACAATAAAACATCAAGAGCATTCACACATTAACACAGTATGTATCCCGGGGAAAGCATCTCGCTAAAAACCCTAACTATCTGTATATTAATGATTGAGTCATGTAACATTACAAAGTACAATGCTTATCACAAGAAATCCAGTACCAGCTCCACCTGTTACACACAATACAGCTCAGATCTGAATCAATCACTGGCTCAAAACTCTTCCGCTGCTTGCCTGCCTCCTCTGCTCAATCCTGCAAGAAGAACTAATGATGATACCAAGGCAGCCATGTCTTTCCTTGGCTAAATCACATATTTCAAAGCTACAATACGTGAAAACTCATTGCATACTCAATCCCTTGATTTGTGCAAGATCTGATGCACAACTATAGTCACAACTGATAGCAATCTGATTCTCTAACATCTGTCCCTGCTGAACTGAACATGCACTGACATGCAACTGAGTTAACTGATGTATTCATTAGTTGTATTATGAGTTAATAACTTGTGAATTAATTAATAACTAATTCACCCATCTCATCTCTAGTCTATTCACCAGTTAGACTAAATACAACCAGTTTAACAAAGCTAAACTGCACCTCCAGTCCACTAAACTCAACTCACTTGAGTTCTAACTGAAGTCATGCATGAAAATATTCAACTAACCCATAAGAACCACGTATTTCCTTCATGCAATTGCATGTGCCACATCCTTAGCTCGAACTGAAGTGCTCCAAGAGAATAAGATTAAGTTTATAGTCCAAATATTATTGTGAGATAATAATATTTGACTTTTCTATTTTTAGCCTGGCAGTATAAAAATAGACTCCGCCCATATGTCTAAAAATAGAAGTCCATCTATTTTTACCAACATGACCAATCATCCATAAATAACATCCTGCAACTCATAGACCATGATCCATATGTCTAAAAATAGACATAGTCTAAAAATAGACTTTGTGCCAAAAATAGCGTGCGGGCCCACTTAGTGAAGGCGACTTCTTTTCACTAAGCTCCATCATCTTGTTGCATTTTCAACAAAGAGTTCCTTCCCTTGGGACCCCTGCCCCTACTTGTTGCTCCTTGCGTATGACCTTGATTTGCACGTGCCCTTGAAGTTGCGGGTGAAGCTGCACTAGTAACCATTGAAATCCCCACTGTCGGTGCTTTGGGTACAACCCTGTTTCCATATGGTGGTGGCCTCAAACTTCCTCCCCTGGGGAAGGTACGAGGGGCCTTCCCCATAACCTTGATTAGCGTGGAAAAATGGTTTTGTTTCCACCCTTTAAGTCTAATTGTTCTTCGACATAACAAGCCTGTTCCACAGCTTCTGCAACTGAGGATGGTTTCCACATCCGCACCATTGCTCTAATCTTAGGGTTCAATCCATAAATAAAACGATCTGCTTGGCGCTAGTCAATATCCATGTAGGAGACATACTTGACCAATTCCATGAATCTAATTTCATATTCTTCTACCATACTATACCAGGGCATGGAAGGCTCCTACCTGTTGTTCTTCATAATATGCTGGTAGGTACTTTTTCCTGAATCTCTCCTCAAATAACTCCCAAGTAACCGTGTCTGGAGTGAGGTGTAGTTGACGCTCTAAGTTACCCCACCAATTCAGAGCACTAAATTTGAGTTGGAATATTGCTATTTTAGCTTTTGAATTGGAATTATAATCTTTTAGTGCGAAGCACCTTCTCATTCCTTCCAACCAGGCTTCCGCACGTTCGCTGGCACAAGCTCCTGCAAACTCCGAGAGCTTAATCTTTTGGAGCTCCCTAGTAATGTTCTCGATTGGAGGTCCTCTATCAGAGTCTCTTGATCCCTCGAGATTTCCTAACCCTGATGGAGGGTGCTCCACTTCCACTTCATTTGTTTGGCGTCCTTTTAAAGTCTCATTAATTGCTTCTAGGGAACGCAAGATGAGAGTCAACTCCGGTGAAGGTAATGGGTTATTTGTAGGAGGTCCTTGTGATGACTCTCCCTAACCTTGATTTCTTTGCGTCCTCACCATTTTGAATTGTCCAAATATCTGCATGATGTGCAAGACTCATTAATCCCTCTTAGGACTTGTCCCTCTTAGCTGACTCACATACATGTGTATAACGATAGTCATAAGTTTTCCTTTTACTATGCTCGTAAACAAGCATTATTAGTACTAAGAAGATTCCCAAGGATCTACCAAATCCTCTCATGTGTGAGTTCTACATAACTTACAAATTTTCTCTTGAGACTCATTGGGGTACCGGTGCAATGTACTTGTAAGTCACACTCTAACACAAATTGTTTTCTTTAGTACCATAGCTATAATTTAATATTGAGCTAATTAATAACTTGGTTTAATATATTCAAATAATTAAGTCAAATACTAATGTGAATAATACCCTTTTTAGTCATGTCTTCCTTCTATGGCCATTATTTGTTCCTTCCCACCCTTTTATATTGTCTTTAAAATCCTTTATGTCTATTTTATGAATCCTGGGACTCCCTATAGGACATATAAACAATTGGTCTCACCTCTCGAAGAGGCAGTGTCTTTGAAGCAAGGTTCCTAAGCAATTATCCATGAACGCATATATATATATATATATATATATATATACCTATTTGCAATCATTAGTTTAAAGAAGAAAAATTACATTGCCAAAATAAATGTGTCTTCTTACTAGCTTCATAGACAAAATCTAAAATATTGTGGGATGAAAGAATGCCACTTTGTGATATTAATAGAATGGAGAATGAAAATTAATATCACTTATATACTTGTAAAACACAAATCTCAATTTCAAAATGTCTTTAACATATAATTTCCATAACTTTTTAACTCGTCGAACTAACGGAATTGAGAGAAGCTTTTAGGTCAATATTTGTGACTTAATTTCGATAATTTTAGATTTTTTGTTTTTTTGTTTTGTTTTTGTTTCTGTAGTGTCTTTCGGCAAATCCCTTCTTCTTTTGAACATCCAACTACTTCAAACTTTCCATAGCCTCTCGAAGACCCATCTGTGCCTCCCCAGATCTCTTTAGCTTCAAATTGCATCCATTTTATTAATACTATGTTAGAAAGCAGTTTCATTTACAAGCATTTTTCTTGATAAAGGATTTTTAGTCTCACCATGGCCATGTAATTTAATGAAATTTGGCTTTAGACAATACCCAACATAAAGCTTCTGATATGTTGGAGCAAAATGGAGGTGCAAGTTTGGGAGTTTACCATTGACATGCTAGAGCACAAGGGGGGAGGAAGTTTACCATTGATATACTAAAACATAATGAAGAGCATGAGTTCAGTAGAGTTGACACCAAAATGATGTTCACGACTGGAATAAATTCCTCATATACGAGGTTGACTGGAGAAATCCTCATAAAGTCGAGTCGTGCCAATTTTAACACAAATTTAATACTTCGCCTAAATGAGAAGGATGTGTCATAACAACATAATGGGGTTTAAAAGCCTGTCCAATCCTCATAAATTTTTAGCTAGTGAGTTCAAATGATGAGATTCTCTAAAATGGGAGTTGAGAGTGTAACTCCCAATGGTTCGACAAAGCATATTAGAGTTTTTTTTTAAGAGAAACTTACATTACCTTTCTATGTGTCTTGAGTGCTTGCGCCAACTTAGTAGCTCATGAAGAGAGAAAACAGGTTCATGCCCTGGTCCTAAAACTGGATTTGAGGCAGAAATGTGGAAATTTAGATAGTGCACGTAATATGTTTGACAATATGGAAATTTAGATAGTGTACGTAATATGTTTGACAATATGTCTAAAGGGGATGCAGTATCGTGGAACGCAATGATTGCATGCACTGATCATGGTGGCCATGGTGAGGAGGCATTGGTACTGTTTTGTAAAATGCAACACACGAGTACAAAACCAAACCAGTTCGCTTTTGGCAGTGTTTTGAGTGCATGTGCGGGGGCGTCAGCTTTGGGACAAGGTAAGGAGGTTCATGCTTATATTGTCAAAACAAGATTTGAATCAGATGTCTTCGCAAGGAATGCATTTATAGATGCCTATGCCAAATGCAAAAGCATTGAAGATGCAAGTAGAATATTTGACAACATGATTGAACGAAATACTATTTCACATAATGCAATAATTGTAGGATATTCTCAAAGTGCTTTGTCTGAGAATGTCGTGACACTCTTTTGCCAAATGCTACTGACAGGGCTAAAGCCGGACCAATTTACCTTTGCCAGTGTTCTCAATGCATGCGCAAACTTAACAGCTTTGGAACAGGTCAGGCAGGTGCAGGCTCATATCGAAAAAATGGATTTATAGAGGCAGATGTTGTTATGGGAAGTACACTAATTGATTTAATGGATTACCATGCTTGCTTGGATAAAAATTTTAAAATTGAATGTTGTTTCTATCCGTTTGAATTGCGTTATGGGCAAAGAAAACATGGCTTTTTAATTTCTGTCAAAATCGAGCAAGGCTTTGCTGAGATCTGATTCTTACACAAATAACGATTGCATTGGACTTCAAGTACAACTACAACACAAGACTCAATCTTCTCTACCATGGCATTTACTATTGGACTAGCTTCTTTGGTGCCTGAACACAGTTGGATTTGTTATACAGGAAGGCACCAGAAAAAGGATCTCTATAAAAGAAGAATGTCAACAACATGCTCTATAGTGAAAAATGAGAATCAAATTTGTCAAGTTTGAGAGGTCTAAGGGACATGGCACAAACTGGTTAATATAAGGCATGGTTTTTAGATCAATTTGGAGTCCTCCACAATGGGCAGAGACCTTATAGAGGAGCTATTGCAACTTTGGAACAGTTAGCGCAAACTGGCATAAAGATAGTAATTATCAGTAATTCTTCAAAGCGTGCATTAACAACATTGGAGAAGATGGGGAAACGGTTTCAATCATTCTCTTTTTGATGGTGCAATAACTAGCGGGGAATTGACACATCGGTATCTTCTGAGGAGGAATGACCCATGGTTTGCAGCTCTAGGTCGATGTTGCATTGATATGACATGGTCTGAGCGGGGTGCAATATCTCGAGGGACTTTAGGAACGAAATATGAACAATTGGGTGGACAAGTAAGATGGATGGGGAAGCCAGACCCAGTCATTTATAAAGCTGCAAAAGAAATGCCTGGGGTTGATGTTGCAGAATGTATTGCAGTGGGAGACTCTCTCCATCATGATATTCTGGGTGCAAATAATTCATGTATGCTGTCAGTTTTTGTGGCTGGGGGTATACACGTCAATGAGGTTGGAATAAATTAGTTTGGAATGGTTCCAGATGAAGCAGCAGTTGAAGCTCTTACCTGCTCATATGGTGCTTATCCTTCATATGTCATTCCTTCTTTTATATAGTGATTAGAATGTCATTCACATTGTTTTCAGATTTCCCTTTCTTTTGCGTTAAGGACATGGGTACACAGTAATGCTGTTAAAATTGGCAACTAGGGCCAAACTCCATGTGGATCACTTTATTTATGGCTTCTGATATTTTTTCTAGATTCCTTTCATCAAGAGGTGTAGGATTGATCTAAAGATCATCCGACTCCGATAAGTATTTATGGAGGTATGAATTTATTTTGATTTTGGACAAATTGTCAAACTTGGCCAACAAACTTATGTAGGCTCAGAAGCCCAACAGTCATGTCCATTCAACCTCAACGTTTGCATATAAATACAAGGAGCATTCTCCACATTTGGACAATTCAATTCACTCATCTTCTCTCTCTCTCTCTCCTACGCATAAAAGGAGCCTCTCTCTCTCTCACACGTGTGGCTGAAAGGAAGACGTCCTAGGGCAAGGAAGACGTAGAAAGAAGGACGCTAAGGCAGCATGCCATCTCTTTGACCAATGTTGACCAAGCGTTGACCTTCCAGAGGTGCGTATTGGGTGTGATTGCCTCTCCTAGGCAAGGAGCAATTTTTGGCACAAAAATCGAGGTGATTTGACCTCGGGTTTGACGGGTGTTGACTACCCTAGTTTAGGGCTGCAAGTTGACTTCAGAAATCTGCAAATTGGATGAAATTTTGGGGCTGTTCAAGGGATGTTTCTTCAGGCTGTTCGAGGACAAGTTGACCGGAAATTGACCAAGTATTTTAGAGGTCAATTTCAGCTAGTTTGACCAAGTTTGAATTTGTTGATCTAGGGTTTGTTGCTGCTGATATAAAATTACAAAATTCATATTTTGTATAATTTCTCTCTGCTGAACTATTGAAGATAAAAGAAGATTTGATCAAAGGGTTTCCCCGCATTGGGGTTTGTCCCTGGCTAGCCGCCACATCTTGTGTCTCTTGTCTTGGCTTGTTTTCTGTTGATCATTTAATGTTCTATCTGCACTTTACTTAATGTATATGTGATTGCTAATCTGTGGCTAATAAGAAGAAAAATAAGTAAATTGCTCTAAGCATAGAACATACCATAATTTAACATGGTATCAGAGCTGAGGTGAAGACAAAGCCGAAGCAAGAGCAAGAGCAAGAGCAATCATTGAAGAGAAGGTTGGCAAGGTTATCTTAAAGAAATCATGGGGTCCTCAAACATACTTCCCTGCTGAAGACAAACTCCATGAGAAGTCTGACTATCACGGATGGAAGATGTCTCTCGATCTAACATTAAAAGAGTAGGAAGTGTTGGACCATGTGAGAGGCAGGATTGTTGAGCCTCGATCAAATGCATCCACTGCTGCTAGGAACAAATGGACCAAGGGAGAAGTCAAAGCAAGGAAGATCATTCGCGACTCTATCGACAAACACTTGGTGGCCTATGTTCCGAACTGAACACCTCCAAGGAAATCTACGATAGACTAGTGAGTTTATTTAAAGTTAATGATGCAAATCAAGTCTTGTTTTTTAGAAATAAGCTGAAGGAAATTAAGAAGGGCAAAGATGAGAGTATGCAAGCATATTTCTTAAGGATCATCGAGATCAAGAACGATCTCCTATCTATTGGGGAAGTAATTCCTGACAGGGAAATGACACTCACAACTCTTGGAGGACTGCCATCTGAATGGTATATATTAAGGACTACTCTTCGCAACAATAACGTAATTCCTGGATTTGAGGAATTAATGGCCAGATGCATTCAAGAAGAAACGAGGATAGAAGAGCAAGAAATGTCCATACTTAAAGGTCATCCCTCTGCCTTTTCTTCTCATACTAAAAGAAGAAACAATTCCGAGGCTAAATTCAAAGGAAAGGCTGGACCAAAGGGTGGAAGAAAAGGACGATGTTACAATTGCAATAAAACGGGTCACTATGCTAGGGAGTGCCCTGATAAAAGGGACTCACACCGGGACGATGATCAAAATCCCTCTCAAGGCAATCAAAGGAATGGCAGATCGAATGGCAGGGTAAAAGAAGTGTCAGAAATCAAGGAAGATGACAACCATTCAAGAAGGCAAGAAATTCTAGGTATGAATCTAACACTGTTAACAATAAGCAAGATGAATATTATCTACCGGAAACTCTATCTACTACTGCTCCTCCGGACTCACTGGGAAATTGGCTTATTGATAGTGGTGCCTCAAGGCACTTCACTGGTTACAAAAAGCTCTCTATAATCTGATAGAGAAGGAAATCAACCTGGAAATTGTTCTTGGAGATAATTCAAAATATCCCGTGAAAGGTGTAGGAAATGTCACTCTTCAATTGAATTAGGGTAATACCATCTACTTACAAGATGTATTATATGTACCTAATCTCAAAAAGAACCTGGTGTCCATTTCGGCAATGGAAGACAAAGGCTACAAGGTGGCCTTCAATGATGGCAAGGTACGTGTATGGAAAAAGAACTTTAAAGATGCTTTTACTCTTGGGTTTTGAGTTGATTCATTATATCAGGTCGGTGGAAGTCCGCTGGGTGTCATGTCTTGTGACACATCTCTTCAGTCCGAACTATGGCATCGGAGGTTTGCTCACCTTCATTATACAACTCTATCCGATGCAAGAAAAATGGTGACCAAAATGCCCGAGTTTAGATTAGAGCAAGGTGTATGTCCAGGATGTGCCGAAGGGAAGCTCAAAAGGGGACCATTCCCCTCAAGCCAAAGCAAGACCTCCGATATATTGTAGTTGGTTCACTCAGACATATCCGGTATGATGCCTGTGAACTCCTTGGGAGGATATTTATATTACCTCACTTTTACAGATGATTATTCTAGCAAGACTTGGATATACTTCTTGAAAAAGAAGGATGAAGTGTTCTCCTAGTTTCGGCACTTCAAAGCCTTGATCGAGTCAAACCGAAAAGAAGATCAAGATCTTAAGGACAGATAATGGGACTGAATATGAATCCAATGAGTTTCATGACTTTTGTAAAGAGGCTGGCATTAAGAGGGAGACTACTACGCCATATACTCTTGAACAGAATGGTGCGGCGAAAAGGAAGAATCGTACAATTGTGGAAGCTGTCTGTGCTATGGTCCATGATCAAAGACTTCCAAAGTTTCTATGGGCCGAAGCTGCAAGTACTGCCATATATGTACAAAACCAATGCCCTCATCAAGCATTGGGTTCCAAGACTCCTGACGAAATGTTCACTGGTAAGAAACCTGACGTATCTCATTTTAGAATTTTTGGAAGCCCTATATATTTTCATGTGCTTAAAGAAAAAAAGGAATAAATTGGTTGCATCTGGAAAGAAAGGAATCTTCGTGGGCTATAGAAAAAATACTAAGGGCTATAGAATCTATGTAGCTGGTCAAAGGGAAGTCGAGATTAGTCATGATGTCATCTTTGACAAAGATATGGCTCTTAGCAAGGTAGACAATCTTCTTACTTTAAGGGGATCTAAAGAAGCTGACACTGGGGAACCAAAGGAAAAAGAAGATGAGACGATGCCCGATGTGGAAGAACCTATGGATCCTATTGATCCTCCTCCACAAGAGCCTTCCTCTTCTAGGAAGAGGCCTTCATGGCTTAGGGGGACACTTGATGATGCTGAAGGACACATTGCACCCCGAGGAACCTTCCGTGAAAGTAAGAAGCCGAACAGGTATCAGGGATACCTGACCATCATGAACACGATCATCCAAAATGAGCCTTCTTCATTCACAGATGCCGTCAAGCATCAAGTATGGAAGGATGCTATGACCGAAGAATATGAGTCCATTATGAAAAACGATGTTTGGGATGTGGTCCCTAGACCCCAGGACAAAGCAGTTGTCACTTCAAAATGGATTTACAAGATAAAGCATGCAGTTGATGGAAGTGCAGAAAAGTATAAGGCTCGTTTTGTCGCTCGTGGCTTCTCCCAAAAGGAAGGTATAGACTATGACGAGATATTTGCACCTGTTGCCCGATATACCACCATCTGCTTGATCATAGCCCTTGCTGCTTTGCAAGAATGGAACCTACATCAAATGGATGTCAAGACTGCGTTCTTCCATGGTTCAATAAAAAAGGTCTATGTGGAGCAACCCGAAGGATTTAAGATTTATGATCGAGAATCTCATGTGTGCAGGTTGAAGAAGGCCCTCTATGGGCTAAAGCAAGCACCCCGAGCATGGTATGAGAGGATCGATAGCTACTTAATGAAGTTGGGATTCACTAGGAGTGAAGTCGACCCTAACCCTTACTTTAAGGTTATAGATGACAAGCCTCTCATACTAGTGCTATATGTTGACGACCTCTTTCTAACAGGTGCAGACCCTCTCATTCACGAATGTAAGAGGGAGCTGGCTTCTGAGTTTGAGATAAAAGACCTAGGACTTATGCACTATTTCCTAGGACTGGAAGTCTGGCAGAAACCAAGGGAGATTTTCCTATCTCAAGGAAAATATGTGGTGAAGATATTGGAGAGATTCGGCATGGTGGACTACAAGCCCATAACTACCCCGATGGAGCTTGACTTCAAGAAGTTAAGCGGTAGCACTGCTGGACTTGTTCTACGAAATGCTACTGAGTATCGTCAACTCGTCGGAGCATTAATGTTCTTAGTGAACTTCCGTCCGGATATATGCTCACCACTCACATTGGATTGGTGCCAAGAATCTGTTGACATATCTTGTGGCACAATCACTTGAGGGTTGAGATACACTGCCAGAGATGTGAGACTACTTGGGTATACTGATGTTGATTGGGCAGGCAGTGTGGTGGACCGAAAGAGCACTTCCAGGTGCTGTTTCTCTTTGGGATCTACCTCGATATCCTAGATGAGCAGGAAGCAGAAGTCAGTGGCTTTGAGCACCACTGAGGCAGAGTACATTGCTGCTCGCATGGCCTCCTGTGAGGCAGTCTGGTTGCAAAAGCCCTTCAGTGAGCTGTTTGGATTTACATTGGATACCACCGTGATTCTGTGTGACAACTAGAGCAGGATCCGTTTATCAGAGAATCCCATATTTCATGATCGCTCCAAGCATATCGATATCAGGTACCACTATATTTGAGCTATGGTTCAGTGAGGAGCAATAAGGCTCCAACATATCGGTACAGATGAACAGGTCATCGACATTTTGACAAAGCCCCTAGCAAAGGTCAAATTCCTGACTTTCCGAGAACGACTTGGTGTAGTCCAGAGACCCTATTATGAGGGTCGAGTATGATGTATTGAGCTCTGGGAGCTCCAAGGAGGCGCGGGGTACTTCTTGGAGCGACATGTGACAACAGGGTGACTCACCATCCCCTGGTGGTGCACTATGTATAGGGTAAAGGTTCAACCTTCCCATGTGACACCCCGTGGCGACTGTGGAACAAGATGATTAGTTCTCCTATGGGCTAGGATGATTCGTTCTCCGTGGCGACTGTGGAGCAGGATGATTAGTTCTCCTGTAGGCCAGGTTGATTAGTTCTCCGTGGCATCCACTGGATAGGATGATTCGTTCTTCTGTGGACAGGATGATTAGTTCTCCTGTCGAGGCATCCTACCCATGTAGCCCGGGACTCATGGGAAGTACCTCTCATCTGATCAATGAGCAAGGAAATGAGGATAGAGACCATAGTAGTACTATCAATGGACGCATCGACGTATCTACCGTACTCCCTATGGTAGGATGACCTCCATTGATCTGGGATTAGTGAGAGTGGTTCACACTTTGAGATTGACTTCGGGTCAGTGGAGGATGGTATGATACATCCTTGATCATTTCTTCTTCTTCATAGTTCAAGCAGAGCAGAGCAGAATGGGGTCAAGTTGTACAGGATAGTGCATTTGATGGATGGATAATTGTGACGGTCTGACAGATTGCAGATCAAGTTCTCCCTAGTTGAGAGGGAGTATTAAAATTGGAAACTAGGGCCAAACTCCATGTGGATCACTTTATTTATGGCTTCTGATATTTTTCCTAGATTCCTCTCATCGAGAGGTGTAGGATTGATCTAAAGATCATCTGATTCCGATAAGTATTTATGGAGATATGAATTTATTTTGATTATGGACAAATTGTCAAGGTCGATGAGCAAACTTAGGTAGGCTCAGAAGTCCAATAGTCATGTCTATTCAACCTCAACATTTGCATATAAATACAAAGATCATTCTCCTCATTTGGACAATTCAATTCACTCATCTTTTCTCTCACTCACTCTCTCTCTCTCTCTCTCCTACGCATAAAATGAGCCTCTCTCTTTCACACGTGTGGCTAAAAGGTAGATGTCCTAGGGTAAGGAAGATGCAGAAAGAAAGACTCTAGGGCAGCAGGTCATTTCGTTGACCAACATTGACCAAGCGTTGAACTTCCAGAAGTGCGGATTGGGTGTGGTTGCCTCTCCTAGGCAGCGCGCAATTTTTGGCACGAAAATCAAGGTGATCTGACCTCTGGTTTGACCAGTGTTGATTGCCCTAGTTTAGGGCTGCAAGTTGACTTCAGAAATCTGCAAATTGACTGAACTTTTGGGGCTGTTCAAGGGATGTTTCTTCAGACTGTTCGAGGACAAGTTGACCGGAAATTGACCAAGTATTTTAGAAGTCAATTTCAGCGAGTTTGACCAAGTTTGACTTTGCTGATCTAGGGTTGGTTGCTGCTGATATAAAATTACAGAATTCAGATTTTGTATTATTTCTCTCTGCTGAACTATTGAAGATACAAAAAGATTTGATCAAAGGGTTTCCCCGCATTGGGGTTTGTCCCTCGCTAGCGGCCACATCTTGTGTCTCTTGTCTTGGCTTGTTTTCTGTTGATCATTTAATGTTCTATCTGCACTTTACTTAATGTATATGTGATTGCTAATCTGTGGCTAATAAGAAGAAAAATAAGTAAACTACTTTAAGCATAGAATATACCATAATTTAACAAATGCACTAATTTTATAAAAAAATATAATTTTAACATCTCTCACAAAAGAATCTACTCTACTATTCTTTTTTTTTCATGGATTAATCATGCTACAATAACTTGTATGCATGAAATCACATTTTGGATGTGTAAATTTTGAATTTTCTTATTCAGTGAATGGCAAATAGATTATTTGGTTGCTCGCACTCTTTAATACTTGACTATGTGCATCTACCATGGCACAGAGAAGTTGTAAACATCTTGAAGGTTTTCTTGTTTGCATATTTGTGGAATATTGAGTAGATGAGTTTATCAATTGCGCTCAAGTTGGAACACTTGCCATGCAACAGCCCATGTTTCTAGTAGACATGCTCCAAAATCTGAGACACAGAAATGCGAGACTATGTGATAGTCGAGGTAATATATACCATATATGAAGCTTCGCTGAAAGTAGAGGAAAAAAAGATGTCTTGACAATGATGAGAGACATCCGATTCACTATGTATGACACAATAGAAGGTATACAATAATATGGTGAATATGTGTTTTAGATATGTTTATTACATGTTCACATCCTAAATAGCTCATTTTCTATTTTAATTCATAATAGGTATATCTTGCTCGTATTTTTTTTGCTGAAATTTTCTTTTCTATATTAATAGAGAGCAGTGTTCAAAGGACTATAGTGCATATCAGTCATGGCATTCTAAACTGAGCCTAATATAGTGAGAGTAAGGTGGAGAAATCAGTTCCACATACTTTTTAAAAAAAATTAGCGGAGATTTGTGTCTAGTGGGTCTTGGGTCTAGATTTTGAACCCGATCTAATACCACGTGTAAGACTCCATCCTAGGGCCCTCTAACAAAACTAAATTTCTCTAATTTCAAATACAATAAAACAAGAAATAATTTATTTTTAACTAAACATTTAATTGATGATAATTTACCATTAAAATTTATTTCCTACAATTAAATAGTGAGCATTTCATTTCAATCACTTACATGAATAATCTATAAATAGAAGAATCCCTGTTCCGATACCCTGGTTGAGATGTCCCTGAGCTCCTGATCCTGCTGGGATGCTCCTCTTCACTACCGATTGGATTTACCTCCCAGCCAAATATGAAGTATTTCATAGCTCAGGAAACCTATACAGATTATCTAGCCCTCCGAGCCCAAGTCCAACCAGAGGTAGTGTGTCCAAGATAAACAATGCTCTCTTTCTCTCCCTTCTCTCTTCCCCGCCTTACTTTCAAAACAAATATTCCAAAACCACAACCAAACTAAAACCAAAAGCAAGACCAAAGGTCCCCTCTTCTCCCCTCATCCTTCCCCTTTTATGCCCCCTTCTCTTCTCCACCTCAACCAACTCTCATTAATGTCATAACTACCCCCTCATTCTTACATTTGATATATCTTCTCCCAGGTAAATTTGAGAGGACATTTTGGGGATAAGATATGAATATATAATTTGATAATTAATTGGAGAGGACCATGTCTTCTCCCAAGTAAATTTGAAAAGACATTTTGGGGATGAAATATGAATATATAATTTGGTAATTAATTGGAGAGGACCATGTCTTCTCCCAAGTAAATTTGAAAGGACATTTTGGGAATGAGATATGAATATTTAAATTGGAATAAATGAAAGAACACCATATCCTATCAAAATTTAATTTGAGGAGGTAAGTTGAGAATTGAATAATAACAAAATTTACAGTTTCACCAATGTAAGTATGTACCAATATTTCTTGATAATTATAAGTGAATATTTTAAGGTAATTTAAACACTAGTAAAATTTGCATGATAAGATTAAGTAGGGCATTACATCTTCAGTTAAAACTCTGTACTTCTATCTTCTGCCAAATATATTCCAAAGGCGGCCTCTTTGCAAAAAATCAAAAAGTTTCTTGACAGCACAATCCAATTCTGCAAGTTTTTCCAAGTGAATGCAGGTTCCAACTGCTATCATCTGCTTTTTGCACTTAAAATTGTTGGAAAGACTGAGAAAAATGGAAATTGAGTTTTTATTGTCTATATTGATATCTGATGGATCTAGGAATTGCACTTTTCTCAGAATACGCTTTGGTTCTTTCCTGAATAATGTCCTGCTACCATCAAAGTGAAGAAGAACCGATAAGGCCCAGCCCGTGCTGCCGCTTCCTGTTCAGTGGCAGTTTTAGCTTCAAGGATTGTAACTAAAGTAGGAATACAACCAGCTTCTCCAAGTATCTTCGCATTCTCCATTGTAGTACCAAGTTCATATGTAGCAACCGCTGCCAATTGTTGAACAGTCAGAATTCCACTTGTTAAAGTATTGTCCAGTCAAGGAATAAAACCTGCAGAAATAAGAGCATCCCAATGTCCTACAAGCAGAAAGGTTTTTCAGTGCTCTGATTGCAATTTCTTGTGCCCTAGGAGTTGAAGCCCTATCCCAGAAGAATAGAAGAGGATGAATTCCCCCTTCTTTAGAAATCAATACCTTCAGATTATCATCATTAGATGCCAAGTTTTGCAGACAATCAACTGATTGTTCCTGAGCAAAGGGAGTGCCCGAAGTACTCAACGTTATTAAAACAGGAAGGGCATTCTCATCAATGAAATTTTGCTTTATCTCTGGAAACCTAGCAAGGTTCCTAAGAGTCCATGCGCATGCTGTCTTTATCTGGAAACGATTTTAGCGGGCAAATTCCGCTGGAGTTGACGGAGATCAGCTCTCTGTGGAAGCTGAATCTGAGCCATAATTGGTTCTCTAAGCATGTTCCACCATATTTGGCGAATTTGTACCGCTTGTGCTTGCTAGAGTTGTCGCACAATTCCCTAATTGGGAATATACCCAGTGCCCTCTTAAAGAACTCTACGACAATAAGGTACTTCACGTTGGCTAATAACAAGCTATCTGGTCCGATTCCAGGTGAAATGTCACAATGCGGGAGGCTTGAGGGGTTAGATCTCTCGTTCAATAATTTTGTCGGAAACTTGCCTAGTCAACTCTGCATTCCAACTTTTATGGCTCACGTGAACGTTAAAACGAATTTTCTTATAGGATTTTTTCCTGAAGAATTGGGTGACTGCTAAAACCTGCAGTTCTTGGATGTGAGCAGTGATTTGTTCTCCGGGTTTCTGCCTTCTAGGCTTCTCAGTTTGAGAAATCTCGAATACTTAGCTGTAGATGAAAATGCTTTTACTGGGGGCCTTCTTCATGTTATTTTAGTCTAACCCTAAACCCCAAAGTCGGATCCGCGCATAGGCAGGGATTGGCAAGAAAACTATCTTAGTTTGACAGATCTAGTAGGCTTAAATTTGACAAGACACCTAACAATGCATAAATCTCACATAGCCGATTGTTTACAAGATTGGGGTCAGAGAGGCGTGGAAAATCTGCAAGTTCATCAGGAAGAGGCCCGAACAGTCAATTATTGCTTGCACTGAACTTTAAGAGATTTGTTAGTTGTCCGATCTGTGGAGGAATCATTCTGCTGAACTGATTGTTCGCAATCTCTAGATATTGCAGATTACTTCTAGATTCCAAGGGCAGCAAATTCTCACTAAAATTGTTCGCAAATATAACCAACGCAAAAAGACCTCCCTTGCATAGATTTCTAAGTAAAGGGCTTCGAAATCGTTGTCTGAAACATAGATCAGCCAAATATCAAATGTGTACCCAATTTCTGGCAACCACCCACTCACTCACCAGAAAAAAATTAGGGTTGTCAGGTTAACAAGCGTTTCTAGTTGTTCAGGGACAGGCCCATCAATCATGCAGGTTAGTCCCATGGGTGTACAATGCAAGTCGTCGTGCTATAGAAGAGCTGGAGCTGCAAATCAAAACGAGTACTAGGTGAAAAATCTGCGTGAGACGTCTATACGCTGAAACTCCCATATTCACTGCAAAACTTGCCCGGAACTCATTCCACGTGTCAGATTAAAATTGGTTGGAGGACGACGAAAATAACGCTTTGCTATTGGTTGGGATGAACAGTTCCTGCACACCTCGTAGAGAAACACCTATCGGCTTAATTATATCTATCAAAAGCCCTTCCCTCCCCTTCCATAATGCTCGATGGATTTCTATGCTTCCTTTGATCTTTAAATTTCAAATGGTTTTGGGTGGGTAGAATATAGAATGTGTTTCTCCTAAAGCGCAAAAGGTTCTCGAGTTTCTTTTCGTTCTCAGATTTTAGGTGGTCATGAGTTCGTACGCACAGTAACCATTATAGATACTTTATACATCATCAAAAATGAATAAATCCAAATTCAAGGCAAAACCCATTCTATATTTGATCTATCAACGCCTTTCCTTTGCATAATGCTCAATGAGTTTTTATGCTTCCTTTGATCTTTAGATTTTGAGTGGGTGTGAGTTGAAACCCACCGATGATAAATATGAGTTGAATGAAAAGTAACCCAAATAATTTTCAGTATCTTTGTACTATGCCTTGCTAAAGCACACATTTTGCTTCTTCTTGCTTTCTGATCTGGCTGAAAAATGGGTGGGTGGAAAAGTATATTCATATCCGCATTTGCTCGTTTGAAATTGCCTGAATGGCTCCCGGATTTGAAATAATGTCACCTTATTGGAGGGAGAAGATGTTTAAACGAAAAACAATATGGCTCACCAATGGCCATACGATGCTTCTTTGATGAAGTCTTCCTACGACGTAATTCTTGGATGATTGATTGATTCTTCCCACGATGTAATTTTTGGAAGATTGATCAATTCTGTTATAAACACTAAATCTCTCATCTCCCTCCATTTAGGAAGAAAATCAATAATTGTTCTTGCCCCAGACTATTTTTGCATCTTCTTACCATGCCTGGCTAAGGCGCACATTTTGCTTATTCTTCTATATGACCCAGCCGATTTGGAAAAGTATATTCATATCGGCATTTGTTCATTTGAAATTGCATTAGGGGCTCCCGGATTTGAAATAATCTGGTGGAAATGGTTAAAAGAAAAACAATCCCCGCGAGAAAGAAGAGTGGCAGTGAAATGCTGCTTCTGCATCTGGGTTAGGAGTATCAACTCCTGGTAAGTAAATACATGTTTTTGAGCAATGTAGATTGTTCTTTATTGCATTTTTGGTTATACAACAATAAATAAATTAGGGCGCATTGAGATTGATTAGTTTAAGTTGGGGGAGATTTAAGGTTCAGCAGAAAGAGGAGGCCAGCACAGAGGCTCAACTACACCCGAAGCCGCTGGTAACCCACAGGCACCTTCTACGAGGAAACCCTTTCGTTATAGACCTGGAACTGTTGCTCTCAGGGAGATCAAGCGTTATCAGAAAAGCTTTAATCTCCTTATCCCATCCCTGCCATTTGCTAGAAATGTGAGTTTTTTGTAGTCTTTTTAAATCTGTTTTACATCTCTGTATGTTCGCGAGCTTTTGTAATTAAATCCATCATTTGGCTTTTGTAAAATGTCAACTCAGTGAGAGGGTCGGTAAAATAGGTTGAATGGTTTTCTTCCTTGGCCCTCTTTTTTATTTTTTTTAAGCATCCATGGAGGTAAAGTTATTCCTTTTTAATATCCTGATAAATTTACTCCTTTACTGGTTTTTGGAAGACACTTTTGCTGGGGTAAGTTAGTATATTATTATTATCCAATTTTAAGAAGACACTTTTGCTGGGGTAAGTTAGTATATTATTATTATCCAATTTTAAGGTCACAGCTAAGCCAAACATCAAATTGGTGTATGAGAACCTCTGGTTTGTGGGACAATGACCCACCTCTGCGCAGCAATTTGACTGTTAAGTCTATGAAGACATACATACTCTATCTCTGGTTTTGAACGTGTGACCTGGTAAGAAGAAACCCATACTCTTAACCGTTAAACATATATGGCACACTATAATATGTATAACCAATTTCACCCAACCAAAAGTCATCTTATATATACATACCTGCCACTCTCCCAAGTGTATGATAGCAAACTGCACCTACAGCTCTGCACCGGAGAATGGTAATCATTTTAATTAAATTTTGGTTTTACAGAATCTAACAAATGAAAGCAATTACATTATGAAAACAGTGCCCCTGGGATATGGCATATACTTGAAGCATGATATAAATACTCCCCAGTTTGACATCACATCCCTGACAGGGGATCGAGGTCCCAATTCGGTTTGTTTTGGCACAACAGTCTTTTGTTAGCATGAGAGTGTTGACTCTTGAGAGTGTTATTACTCCATCGGAGATAAACTTGCACTAATAATTTTTACTAACAATATCTCAAACTTTTTTGATATCGTTGCCTGATTATTCCTAGTTCCTGAAAATCATCTTAGTTACTCAGTCAATTCTAGGAAACTCGACTGGGTTTGATCGGTCAAACCTAGGGTGTAACTTGTTTCACAAATCAGATGGTATTGATTTTATTGCCATTCACATGGACAGTGTTGATGCAACCCGAGTGGATTGTTGCCCAAGGCCAGGAGGTCCAAGAGCCATTATATTCAGACGATGGATTAATGAGATTTAATATGCCCCCGAGTCACAAATTGCTCAGTTAAAGACTTGTATTTGTCTCAGATACATGGTTACCACTCTTCCTCCTCTTGTCAAATCTGTTGCCCAGCACACTACTGAAACTGTGGTGGCTGGTAAAGGAAATGTTGCTCTCGTTATCCCAATTTTTTCACCAATAACCATCCCCACTAAATGGAATCACGAATACATCTCCTTCAAGTATAGAAGCAATGGATACTTAGCTAAGGAAATTGTTTCTAGGCACTTCCTCTTCAGGAAAGGAAGTAATAAAGTTATCCAGAAAGCCAACGGTACACTGCCCTGCAGTGATTAAAAATTAAAATTTATAAATATAATAAAAAATATGACAAGGAATGATAGTATACAAAATTTGATCCATTATTTCTAGATATGGTTTCATAGTATTTAAATCCCAACCCATTAAACTACCCTAAGGAGATGGGTTGTCAGAGTTTTTCTTTTTTCAATCATTAAACTTTTTTTTTAATAATTTTTTCTCAAACACAATTGTCTTTTGCTCATCAAGAGCTTTCCAATGATATAATTTTCATCCAGATCTGAGTTCTTGTTACAAAATTATGGCCCTCAGAAGTTTCATTAACTTGTACCACATCAACAGCAGACACTTGGCAGCCGGTCCGCATGTCACCTTCGTATTGTGGCTGTCATATACCACTGGGCTGACATGTGGCAATTTTGCGCCCATGTGTCACCACCCCAATGTGTCACCTTCGCAGGGTAGGCATGTTAGCTACCCAACCACATTTGGATCAGAAAAATCTTAAAAGTTCATTTTCCTCAAAAAGTCATATTTTCAGATTATTGGATCCCACTTCATCACCTCCACATCATCCGTGTCGCAATGGTTCCACATCATCTTTTTGGCACCTCTATGCCATGTCAGCACACCACTTCAGCTCATCATGTCAACATACCATGTTGTCTAATCTGTCCTTCATGCCATGCCAACATAACATGTCATCATGCCACGTTAGGATTGCCTACCCATAGGGTTTGGAAGTGCCATGTGGACTCTTCATAACTTCCATGTGCTTTGCTAGGATTTGGATCTAGGCTTTTCATTTAACAACCATTTCTCAATTTTTCGGATTTTGGATCTTTCACCCTTGATAGCACTGTTGATAATATCGGCGATATTCGAAAATATTGCGATATTTTTGGCAAAATGATATATCGCTGAGAAAATATCGCGATATTTTCAAAATATCGGCTATGTTTAAAAATTTGAAAAAATTATTTTTTATGCTCGCTGATATTTGCCGATATTGCTGATAAGATGTTTTCTGAACCCTCACCGATATTTTGCCAATACCGATATTATCAACACTGCTTGATAGTTTTTGGTGTTTTCCCTACCATACCATGCGATAGATTTTGGTGCCACCAACTAACATTCCGGTTAATTGACCATTGGGCCACTAGGATACATACCACATCTCCCTTCTAATTTGATTCGGTCCAATTCACAGATTGTTAACTAACATAACTCCACTTTTTTTTCAACTGACATTATGTTAGCTGGGCATCAGGGGTGTTGGATAACTGGCTCATTGGGAAATCACCCTATCAAAAGAAATAAGAATCAGTCATTGTACCTTGACTTGATCTAGTTGATGGATGTAGCAATAAACTTTGTCAATGGTTTTATTAATTGGCCACCACCAAGAGAAGTAGGAGTTGCCTTCAAAAACTTAAGGTTAGTCTAGTTAACAGACTTTCGTTTTTAAGCCCCCTTTGTGGCTATGCTCTCGGTCATGACACTCACCAACCTCCAATCCTTGAATTTTTTTTTTTTCCAAAGAAAAAAATCGAACTTTTTATAAACAGAATAAAAAGTTACAAAGTATATGCCGGAGCATTCAGTTTGCTGTATGATTTAATAATCATAGAGCTCTACAAGAAGACTGCCCTTCCTGGCCAAAATTGAGAAAAAGAGGTACCCCTGATCTAAAACCATGAGCTTCCTCTTATTGAGGAAAACAACTCCCGTCTCAAGATCAGTCATAGCAAAATAAACAGTTTTCCATATGCTGAAAGTCTCCATAGAGACACAAAAAACAGAGCTTCTATTTCCCGGGTCTCCTTACCGAGGAAAACAACCCAAACAGAAAATAGATACAAATGTCATTCAAGACTGAAAATAGTTTAATAAAGACCATAACAGCTGTAAATAAAAACTGGCTTTACATAGCCTGAAGAGTCCAAAATGTAAAACGTCTAAGAGTAAGGAGGCTGTCCGAGGCACGGATCTCTCCATGGTTCTCCTCCACTATTCTCCAACGGCCCATATCTTGTTGTAGACCCTCTTTAGAAAGCCTGTCTGCTGTATCATTCTGTTCCCTGTAGATGTGGCATAGAGAGAAAACATTAAACGAAAGCTTTAACTGTTGAATCTCTTCTAATAAAGGTAATAAGATATAATTTTGACATCTACTTTGCCCATTGGACCATTTTATAACATTCAAAGAATCCCCAAAAATCTGAACTGTGAAGTTGTTCCTGTGGATAACCCAGCATAAGAGCAGTTTTAGTGCAGATAATTCCGTGAAGTTATTTGTGCTATCACCTAGTCCCACAGAGGCTTTTAGGTTTTGGTTTTCATTGATATGAATGACCAAGCCTGCTCCTGCTCTATTGTTCTGGGATGCCCCATCAAAATATGCCAGGGTATTCCTTCCTTAATTTGTTCCTCTCTGACCTGTCTAGGAGTCCTCTCCTCCTCTGATTCGGGAATACTTGTGAAAATAGAAGTGCATCGTATAGCAATAGTCTCGCAAGGGGTATCCTTATCCAAGAAAATGCTCCTGTTCCTGGCTATCCAGATGCCCCATGCGATGATGGGAGGTAGATTCCGCAAAGTCCCTTCTGGCTATAGCTGCCACCATTTATGCCAAACATCCCCTTCCTAGACTACATTCTTCTGGATGAGCTTCCCAACCTCTAGCCACACTTTTATAATAATAGGACAATCTATAAAAAGATGCCTTATTGTTTTAGATTCATTTTTGCATAGTGGGCATGTCCTGGGCCCTGACTTATATCTGGATTGAAGGATGTCCCATGTAGGGACCTTTCACTTGAGAATGCACCAGAAAAAAAGTCTTGCTTTAGCAGGGCATTTTAACTTCCACAAAGGCTTGCCCCACCATTCCGGTTCCCCCCAGGCTTTCTTAGACATAAGGAATTTATACCTGAATCTAGGGGAGTATGATCTTGATTCTGCATGGGCCCACACCAATTGATTCGGTCTGTCTTTCAGTCTTACATTTGACCTGGAGAGTTCGAGGGTATAGGCCTTCCAATCGTTCCACCATTGGGGCAAGAGATCCAGCTCCTCTCTTGATTGCCACGCTTGACCCCAAATAGTTGAGTGACCCTGTTTCTCTGCCTGGTTAAGGAAAAAAATTTCTTTGGATTCAAGATACCTGATAAGATCCAGGGATAGAACATAATTTTCATTATAGCCCACCCAAGGGTCTTTCCTTATTCGAAGATTTGCCCCGTTCCCAATCTGCTAAGACAGACCTTGCTCAATAATCTTGAAAGCATCTAAGGTAGCCTTCCAAACCACTGAAACATTCCCTCCTTTCTTGTTGGGATTTCTTATCCAATCTTCTAAAGGGACAGGGTCTATGTATTTCCTTTTTACCACTTTTGTCCAGAGATTTTCCATTTTAATTATTCTCCATCCTGATTTAGCTGCCAGTGAAGGACCAAAAGCTGTGAGGTCTTTAATCCCCCATCCTCCCCAGTCTTTTGCTCTTGCACTTTCTCCCAAGCAACCGAAGGAAGCACTGATTCCTCCTTTAACCTTGCCTAGAGAAATCTGCTACAAATCCTCTTTATCTTTTCCAGAATGCTTTTAGGTACCCAAGTCAAAGCTGCCTAGTATATCGAAATCGCTAATAGAACAGATTTGACTAGGGTCAGCCTTCCTGCTCTTGAGAGCCACTTGTAGCTCCAATGAGTAATTCTAGCTTCTATTTTTGCTAGCAGCCAGTTCTAATCCTGTTTCCTATAAGCATTCAGTTTCAGCCAAAACCCCAGATACTTGAAAGGATCATCAAATTTGTGCACATCAAAGGGTAAGACTGATGAAATTTGGCTTATCTCCTGTCTGTTGAATCCTTCCAGAATCAATTGAGATTTCCTGTAATTCACTTGCATTCCGGTGGCTTTCATGAACAGCTCAAGAATCCTCTTGAGTTCCTTTATTTCAGATATGTTCCCATTGCTGAAAAGTAAGATGTCATCTACAAAGAGTAAATGAGAAATGAACATATTGACCGCTACTTCCAAACCTCTCACAGTTCCTTCCCTTTTGGCCTTCAGAACTAATTGACTCAGCCCTTCTGCAACCAGCAGGAAAAGTAAAGGCGACAAAGGGCATCCTTGTCTTAGTCCTCTTTTCCCTTTGAAAAAGGGGGAGGCTGCTCCATTAATCAGGACCGCAAAACTAACACTAGTGATGCACCCCATGATCCAATTGATGGAGTCAATATTGAAGCCCAGGTGTGTTAGTAACATCCTGATATAGGTCAAACTGATTCTATCATAGGCTTTTGAAAGATCAACTTTCACCACCGCTCCTTTCCTTTTCATCTGTTTAACACTATGGATTGTCTCCAGAGCTACCCCAATGGCTTTGTGGATCTGACGGCCATCCAAAAACCCAAATTGTTCATTTGAAATACATCTTGATAGAATCGGTTTTATATGAACTGCTATCACTTTTAGAATGATTTTGTAAATGCAGTTACATAGAGATATAGGCCTAAAGTCTTCAAAGGATCCCGGGTCTTCTTTTTTGAGGATAAGAGCTATAAAAGTAGCATTGAAAGGAGGATAGATATCACCTTTCCCCTTGGAATCTTCGACCACCTCCGTTAATTCCGATCCAAGTTGATTGAAGAAATGCTGGAAAAGTTCTATTGTCCACCCATCCGGGCCTGGGCTCTTGTCTTTTGCCATAGATTTTATGATGCTTTCGACCTCCTCCTTTGTGACCTCTCTCATCAGATCCTCTGCTTCTTCCTCCTCCACATAACGAGGAAAGCATTGGGCTGTTCTAATAACTTCTGCTAATGTTACCTCCCCTTGATCAGTGAATAACTTCTGAAAATGAATTATCCCTATGAGCGAGAGGGATTCAAAGGTATTTGCTTCTCTGCCCTCTTCATCCTTTACCTTCTAGATGGTATTCGAGTTCTTCCTACCTTTGGCATAATTGTGGAAAATTTTTGTGTTTTCATCTCTAGCGTTTAACCAAATCGCTCTGCTTTTCAACCTCCATTCCTCCTCTCTTGCTAACAGGATTTTACTTTGATGTCTTTCCAGCATCAGTATTCGGTCCTTTTTCTCCTGAGATTCATAGCTATCAGAGTCAAGGCTTTCCAAATTTTGGAGTTCTATGTCAATTTGATTTAGATCTTCATTCTGTTTCTGCTTCCTAGCCTTCGCCCATTCTATTGTAGCTTTCTTCAGTGTTTTCAGATTTTCCATGAATAGGAAGCTCTTATCCTCCGTGGAGTTCCTACTAGGAGTTCTCCATGTTTCTTTAAAGAGATTATTGAAGGATTCCTCCTGCAGCCAAGTAGGATTGAATTTAAAAGCTGTTGCCGGCTTTAGAGGAGGCTTGGATAGCTCTAGGAGTATAGGAGAGTGATCCGAGTTTCCTCCCTCTCCCACCCATTGACGGAAAGCCGGAATCCTTGAAGTTAAGTCTTCACACAAAAGAAACCGATCCAGCCTTTTTGCAATTCTAGCTTCACTGGTTCGACGGTTTCTCCAAGTGGGTCTTAGCTTTATCAGATTTACATCTATCAGGTTATGGGAGTTGAGTGCGTTCACAAAGAAGTCCGATAACGGGTCTGCTCTGGCTGATGGCCCCCATGTCTCAGCATTTCCAATAGAAAAATTTAGATCTCCTCCTATCACTAGGTTATGGTTCCTCATCACTGATTTGGAGAGGAGGTCATTCCAAAAGGAGGCTCTCCCTTGGCAAGGCCCATATATATTTAAAATCATCAGAGGAAATCCAAATTCAGGGGATTGGACTTCCATACTCAATGCGTGTTCCACTCCCCATAGATTTATTAACTTCAACTTTCCTACCCTGATGCCCATGGCAAGGCCTCCTGAGTGGCCTATGGAGTCCATAGCTTGAAAATGCCAACCAGGGAGAAGAGAGTTTAAAGATGACAAGACTTCCTCACTCATGCCCAGAGTTTCTTGCAACATGAGGACATCAGGGTTAAAACGCTGGATCATCTCCTTAAGAGCCAGTTTTTTGGGTTTACTGGCTAAACCCATACAGTTCCATGAAAGGAAAATCATTTTATAACCTCCACACAGGGTTTCACCGCTCTAAGAACCCCAGAGATAGACATTTGTTTACCATCTGCCACATCAAACTTTGCTTTCACCTGAGATTTTGACAGGTTTGATTTCCTACCCCAAGATTTCCGCTTGGAGCTCGGGGTTAAGTCCATACCTAAGCCCCCAACTGGCTCCATGGAAACTGGTTTTTTGTCATGTGAACGGAGGTTATAATGTTTTGCAACTGTAGGAGGAACAAATTTCTCTTCACTCTTCTCATCTGGAGCTCCTTCACAGTTCAGATTTAATTGGGGTATGGAAGTAATGATGCTATCAACTTGAGCATGTTCAGCAGATATTTGACCATTACTAATGATAGCACTAGAATTCAAGCAAGCATCTTTAATTGCTAATGATGGAAATAAAGATGTATTGCTAGAGTCCAGGGGCATACCCTTCGAGTCTTCAGGGAGGGTTGTAGTCAGATCTTCAGAGGAACCTTTGACACAATTTCTGGGCTCAAGTGGTAATTTAGGTATGTCCTCCCGAGCTGAAACCTCCTTGTGATCCTGCTCCGTAGGCTTATCCTCCTTGCTCCTGTCCAAGTCCATGGGGTCCAACTCCTGAACTGCGTCTGACCCAGATGCCTTTTCCTTCTCTGCTTCCAACGGATCCACCTCGGCCTTCTTCTATTTCCTTCTGCGCCGAAAACCCAGCGGACAATCCTTTGCTAGGTGACCATACACATGACATCTATGACATCTGAAAGGTAGATGTTCATAATCCAAGGGTTGATCAAAAAATAAGGTCTTTGTATTGGATTTTGATGTTTTCCGCCAGACCTTCTCTGGGATTCAAGCTAACAAAAATCCGAGCCATTGCCTTATCCTTAGTTTGAAGAAAGGACATATCAGTTTCCAAATACGATCTGAGGTGGTTCCCTATGGATCTGAATACTGAGTCTACCCATAAGAAGGGAGGCAAACCTAGTACCCGCACCCAAACAGGAATGACCTCGACCTTCTCTCGCTGCGCGTCAAACAATGGAGTCCATCGCTTGAACAGAACAAGGTGGTTGCCGAAAGCCCAATTTTTCTCCAACACCCAATCCGCCGCTTCTTTTTTCTCAAATTTCACCATAAACCAACCTTTCGCCAAGGCTGTAACCTGGATACCTTTGTCTGGAGCCGACTACCATTGTTGTGCCGCCCAATTTTGGATGAAATGAGTTGAATATTTCTTACCCCTCGCTCGTCCCACCAGAGTACGATCAGCCACCTCAATAGCCTCCTCTATCTGAACATCCATTCCCAAGATGAGGTTCGCCGCAAGCTCTTTTTTCTTTATGATTTTCGGTTTCTTCCTTTTTCCCCCGTCTGCCTCTTGCCTGAGACCTCCTCCCTAGGTTGGGTGACTGCAACACCATTTGCTGCTTCTTCCTGCTGCAAGGGCGCGTTCTTGTCTAGGGTAGGGTTTCCTTCTTCAGACTTGTCTGCAATACTCCTGCTTTCAGATCCTCCTACTAACCCTTCTGAAAGCCCCAAATCCGGTACCTGTCTATCGATTTCATTTTCTGTGGCTTCCTTCTTGAGGCCCGATCCCCAGCCAGGCCCTATGCCTACCGTCCCGACTGTCAACCTAGGGTTTGACAAATCTCTGGCAAAGATGGTTCTGTTGACGATCGACGATCGTTCTCCCTCAGCCAACCCTAAATCAACTTTGAGGCCCCCTCCCGGGCTATTCCAGTTCCAATTACTCGACCCACAATTAAAAACAATGTCCTCAAGCCCTCCAGAAAATATTCGCTCAGGAGAGAGGGGTTTTATATTACTTACTTGTGGAAAATGATGTGTGCCCGCGTGCAAGAAACCCTCCTCCTAAGATATCGGCTCCTGTGGGTTGAGATATCCTGTAACTTCATGACTATTTAGCACGGCCAGCCCCAAACTTTCCTCCAAAAGGCCGTTGCTTTCCTGTTCCTCCACGGCACTTCCGAAACTGACTTCAGGTTCCCATGGCGACCAACTGGCCTGAAAAAACGTTCAATATTCTGAGCAGTAAGCTCCTTCCCCCACACCGACAGAATATCCTCCGGCTCGGGATCGAGATCGACGACTTCCCTTGGTTTGACCATGGTTAATCAAAATGCAGCAGGTTAATGCGGAAGCCGCCAACGGTCCGTTCCTGCCTTTGTTGACAGGGAGTAACCTAAAGCATCCCAGAGATGGTGACAGTGCAAAGGAAACTGGGAACCAAACCCTCGAGCTCTTCCCTGTTGCCATATTCAGACGGGGGCATTTGCGGCCCACGTTCCCAAACTCCTCGCTTGCGACCGTCTAGATGTCCCCATCTGGAGCTGCAATCTACCACCTGCTCTCCCGTAGTCTCACTACTGTCCTCCTCCGTACACACCTATCGCCGTTGCAGACTCCAGGCTCCCACCTGCGGAGCCTTAGGGCCTTGGCCCTGCTAGCCGCGTCCAAACCCTAGCTCCTACGACCTCATGCTAAGCTCCTCCCTTTAATAAAACAGTTATTCACCTTCAATCCTTGAATTTTCCAAAAAATATTACAGATTTTAAGGTTAATTGTGGTTGTAAAAAGAAGACTTATACAACTTAACATGATTCAAGGCTTATATATTATAGTCAAACTGCTGAAATTCCTTGAAATTCTGCTAAATTCTTGAAAGAACAATCTGAAACTACTTTTATTTTCACCAAGTCACATAATCCTCAACAATAGAAGTAGTGGAATAAAAAACAAAGATAAAAACATATGAAACAAATATTGACACATTTTTCAACAGGAAACCTAATAGGGAAAATTTGCTTGCTTGATGTGTAGAAATATGGTAATAGAATTGCAACTGTTCAAGAAGTTTAATCTAAAATCAAGAGACACAATTCTACTCTACTGATTTGTGGAATTTAATTCACAATTTAGAACAACATTCGCAAACATGCAATAAGAAAAACCACACATGCACAATATTTTTCTAGGGAACCCAACTGGGAAAAACCCCTAAAGCCTCTTTGCATTAATAAGATGAATAGAGAGTGCATTACAATTGCTTATCCGCTCTCAGCACAACCTGTAAGTGAATAACCTATCTCTTTGCTTAGTGAGAAGCTCTGATCCAAACTTAGTCAATTTCTTCCTCTTCTTGAGCCCCTATTTCCTTGCGCAATTCCTAAAGAATTAGCCCCTATTTTTTAGGAATTTTCTTCCAATTGATTGCGCAATTCCCAAGGATTGATCATCTGATTGCATGCAACACCTGTACACTCAAACTAGTTTACAACTGCTTGTTACACTACCTTGGAATCTCCACCACAACTGGGAAACTGAAATTCTCTGCATGCACTAGCTATTTTGAGTTGATTGATTAGTTCACTGGATGATCATTGAGTTAGACTGCGGTCCCACTGCGCAACTCACCTTTCACTAGTTCCATTAACTGTTAGAACTAGTTTAACTGAACACAACTAGATATAACTGAATTGGATTGCTACAAATTAGCAATCATTCATGTATAACTGAACTCCAAGCCCTCTAACTTGAATTAACCAAGCTAACTGAGTGACAAGAGCCATGTCACCTTAGTTAACTGTTAGTTTCTATAGCATCGGATATGCTCTAGCCACGAAATTTGGTGGAGAGACTAGAATACATGAGATCTCCAAAACCCATAAATCGTTTATGGAAATTCCACTTAGAGATGACTTAATTAGATTATTAACCAATTTTTTTAATGTTTCCTAAGTCTAAACTTAGGAAAACTAGTTAATTAATTAGAATTAATTAAGTCAAGGTGAGAATTTTCTAGAAACTCACAGGATCGATCTAGAAATGATCTGAGCCATCGATTAAGATTTAATCTTGACTGTTGGAGTCCCAATAGGAAGATCTAAGAAGGAATCAATGTGGTGATGGTGAACACACCAGAGCAAATACGCAGTTGCCCAGGCAGTTCGATTTTCTCAGTAGTAGAGACTCAATAGAGAAGATAGAGCTAAAGGGCGAATAGCAGGTGGTAGAGGAGGTCAGCAGCATTTCCAGAGAAAGTACTCCAGTTCCGCGAGAGGTAGGCTGAAATGCCCAAAGGTTCTGTGCAAGCACTGCGCAGAGGTTGACGCAGAAGGATTTGCATGTGGCTAGAGAGGTAGTTTTGGAGACAAAAATTAGCTCTGGGGTGAGGGAAAATTCTCACAATAATTTTGCCAGTATTTTTCCTCAGATTATATTACCAATAGAGCATCTAAATTATTGTACTTAGAATTGTTGTTGAATAATAATAAAACCCTCATCTGTTGCATCGGTTTTCCCAAGTTGGGTTTTTTCGGCGATAATTGTCCAAAAACAACCGTATTAAATTTTTGTGTGCGTGCAATAATTTCTCAGTTTCCAGTGTTTTATTTTCCGCATTATTTTTATGGTGAAAATTGCAGTAGAGAATTATTCGTTGTTTGTATGTGCAAATAAATTGTTAAATTAAATTAACAATTAGGAGAATATTTTTCAGTTACTGCAATAGATGAATTTTTCACATTCATTACCTCCAAGTTGTTTGCTGATGTGGAAATTCAAATTTTCTCAATTTGACCAAGGCAAAGTCAAATTGAGACTTTCTTGCTATACTTCTCAACACTCCCTCTTAGCAAGAAGGGGATTATCAACCACCCCTATCTTGCATCTGTGGAATTCGGACCTCCCTCTTGACAAAGCCTTTGTCAAGATGTCAACATCTTGTTCCTCTGTCAAGATGTATTGTAGCAACATTATCTGCCTCTGTGCACAGTCCCGTAAATGATGATACCAGATATCTACATGCTTGGATCGATTGTGAAATACCAGATTCTTTGAGAACTTAATGCAACTGTGATTATCACAATAGATCACAGTTGGATCCATCATCTGACCAAACAGTCCCACAAGTATCTTTCTCATCTAGATTGCCTCACATGCTGCTTGACTTGTAGACATGTATTCTGCTTCTGCTGCGCTGAGCGCCACAGATATCTCCTTCCTTCTGTACCAGGAAACCCTTGTGGATCCAACACTGAAAATTCCACCTGGTGTACTCTTTCGGTCAAATGGACTCCCTGCCCAATCTGCATCTGTGAAGCCACACGACTTCACTCCCTTTGTCTGTACTGTAATCCATACTGGGTAGTGCTTCTGAGGTATCGAAAGACATGCTTCGCTGCCTTCCAATACAATTTGGTCAGCCTAACCATAGCTTGGCTCAACTGGTTGATTGCATAGCACATATATGGTCATGTGTTCACAAGATACATCAATGAACCTACCAGCTGCCAGTAAATGGTAGCATCAACCTCTTCACCTAAAGTGGCATTCTCCTTCCTCCATTTGGTCGCTAGAGGTGTCTCCATGGGCTTACAACTCTCCATATGAAATCTTTGCAGTATCTCATTAGCATACTTGCCTTTAGGCACAAACAATTCCCCATCACCTTGCCATACTTGCCTTGAGACACAAACAATTCCTCATCGCCTTGCCATACTTCCAACCTGAGGAAGTAGTGCATGAGACCCATGTCTTTCATCTCAAATTCCCTTGCAAGATCCTCCTTGCAAGAGATAATCAACTACTCCTCACCTGTTAATATTAAATCATCAACATATAAAACAATGATAAGCAATTTACCTTCTATCAAAATATGATAGAGGTTTGCATCCGCTTCACTTTTGGTGAAGCCCAATCCAGTGAGATAACTGTCAATCCTGGTGTACCAAGCTTGGGGTGCCTGTTTGGGACTGTACAATGCTCGCCTGAGTTTGCACACATGAGATCCCTGATCAAATGTCTCAAAACCTTCTAGTTGCTTGACGTACACCTCCTCCTCAATAACACCATTGGGAAATGTTGTTTTTACATACATCTGGTGGATCTTCCGCCCCATCTGTGCAACCAGTGCAAGAATTGATCTAATGGGTGAATACCTTGCTACTGGAGCAAAGTTTTCCTCATAGTCAATTCCCTCAACTTGAGAGAATCCTTTGGCCACAAATCTGGCGTTATACTTCTCTACGCTTTCGTCTGTTGCATGCTTAACCTTGAAGATCCATCTCGAACCCACAACTGATTTATCTGCCGGTCTTGGGACCACTTCCCAAACACTGTTCTTCATGATGTATTCATATTCTTCCACCATTGCATCAACCCAAACAGGTTACTCTACTGCTTTCTCAAAAGAGGATGGTTCAGTCTCTACAAGCTTGGTCATTAGAGCTATGTAGCTAGTGTACCTCTTCAGTGATTTCCTTTGCCTATACAAATTTGAAGGAGCTCCCACATTCCCTCTCACATATTGCACCAATCTATCAACTTCCATGGTTCTTTTTCTACCTTCTCTGGATGGTTCTGCTTTAGTGGATGTCTCCACTCTGCCTGTTCTTTGATCCTCCATTTGTGGTTGCTCCACAACTTCTTGAGGCTCCTCCTTTGGAGCTAAAAGCTCCTCTTCTGGTGGGATATGAAGCTCCCTCTCAAGAGAGCACAACATTGCTTTCTCCTCATCAAACTTTACATCCCTTCGTACAACTATCATTCTAAGGGAAGGTAAGTACACATAGTAATTGTGTGGAGTTTCGGTGTAACCCACAAATACTCCCAACTCTGCTATCGTCTCAAGCTTCTTCCTCGAATCTTTGGAGACAGTAGTAAACAAAGGCTCCAAAAATTCTGAAGTGAGACACATTCGACTTTCTCCCCAAGAAAGCCACCTTCGGTGTATTCATACCAAGAATCTGATGAGAACTCCTGTTCTGCAAGTAGATTGTGTTACATGTCTTTGCCCACAAATGCAATGGTAGGCCTAGGTCATGTAGCATAGCTCTCGCAGCTCCAACAATGCTCCGGTTCTTTCTCTCAGCTACCCCATTCTGCTGCGGGTTGTTGGATGCTGCCAACTCTCTTCGAATGACTTCTTTTGCACAGAAATCCTTGAAGTCATTCGAAACATACTCACTTCCATTGTCGCTCTTGAGAGCCTTCACCTTCTTGTCGGTCTCTTTCTCAAAAAGTGCCTTAAATTCTAAAAACTTTGAGAATGTCTCATCCTTCTTCCACATGAAGAAGATCCAACACTTTCTTGAGAAATCATCAATAAAAATAACAAAGTACTTATGTTTGGCAGTGGAGGTTGTCGAGAAAGGTCCACAAACATCAAAGTGAACTCTTTCCAAGACTGCATGTGCTTTGCTGTCTCGTTCATGGAATGTGGATTTTACATACTTCCCCAAGGTACAACCTTTGTAGACATCCTATTGCTCAAGTGCTCCTTTCGGGAGGCCAAAGGTTATTTGCTGCATAATTTTCAGGGCGCCATGATGCAAATTGCCCAATCTCTTGTGCTAGAGTCAATGACATGGCGACTCTGCATTTTCTCTGCCTTACTGCTTTATACAACACAATCTTCCACATCCAACTTGTATAGGTTCTTCACACGAACCCTAATCTGCTTCACCTATCGAGTGGCTATGTGTCTCAGGAATGCTTTCCCTTTGCCAAAGATCACATCATAACCGTGGTCTTCTAAAAATGCTACAAAGATGAGATTCTTCTTTAGGCCTAGAACAAACATGACATTTTTGAGGCAAAGAGGGGATCCCAACTCCCTCTTAAAGGTTACTGTACCAATCCCGATAGCATTGTACCTTTCGTCGTCCTCGAGCTCAATATGCATCTAGAGATCTTTCTCCTCCAGGGCATTGAAAAACTCTCTACACCCTATCATGTGGAACGAGGCACATGGGTCCAAGTATCACACACTACCATCACAATGCTAGCCATGCATGTGATAAGGGTGAAGTCTAGCTCAAACTTGAAGCCAAAGCTTCACCTGCTGCTCCTCTTGAGTTCTTCTTGCCATACTTTTTGTGTGGATACTTTGTAGCATAATGTCGAATTCATGATAATTGAAGCATTTTATTTTGGACAAGTCTTTCTTCTTGCCCCTTGGCTGGATTCTAGTTTGTTATTTCCTTTGCCCTTCTTTCCCTTTCCAACCAATATTCTCCATCGTCTCCCTTGGATGAAGTTCTTTCTCTGGTATTCCGCCTGATCTCTTCTTGTACCAAATCGGATCACAAGCGTTCCCAGTTTGGTAATTTCTCCCTCCCATTCACCGAGTCCTCGTAGCTATGCCAACTTTTGGGAAGGCCTAGAAGAGGTAGGCTCACCAGGTCTTCTTCTGCAACATTCACACCAACCCTTCCAAGCTCATCCCGAACTTGTGTAAATCTGGTGAGATACTGTGGAATAGTGTCATTCTTCTACATCTTAATGTTTCGAAGTTTTTCTTTGAGGTCTAGTTTTCTATGATCACTGTTATTCTCGAATAACTCTATCAGTGCCTTCCACATTGCAAAAGGAGTTTCTATCTCATGGAGATCTGAGACAATGTGGTCTTGCACTCCCTCCAAGATTATTCTCCTCGCCTTGCCTACATCTTTCTTCCATTGGGCTAGGTTCTAAGCATCAAATTCCGTTGGTTTTGCAACATCTTTCTTGATGTATTCTGACAAGCCATAAGCACCGCCTCCATGCGAACCTTCCATGCAATGAAATTCGAGCTGCCTTCCAAGGCATACTCTAATCTTAGTCCATTGAAGGTCATTCTCCCAACTCTGAAGTGATCCTGCTACACTAAAGCTGCAAATTCGAACCTCCTGAGAAACAACTTCGAAATTCCTATTCTAGTGTGAATCCTGCTTTGATACCATGTAAAAATATGGTGATAGAATTGCAACTGCTCAAAAAGTTTAATCTAAAATCAAGAGACACAATTCCACAAGGAAACTCACTGTCTCAAATTTGGGTATAGGTTATTCCTAGATATGCTCTTCCCACAACAAGCTCTCACACAAAACTCGTCCTCAACAATAATATACAATGATGTGCCTTCATCCTCCTTATAAGCAATTTGAGCATGCTATATTTGGCAAGTTTATTTTAGAACTTGGCCTGTGATTGATTTGTTAACTGAGTCAAATTGACTCTTCTAACTCATCCTAGCCTCAATTAGACAATTAGACTCTCATTCATCCCTTTCCAAATATAACTCGCACTTGGAAATCAATTTAATTACCTCTCCAACTCTATGCATGAGTCAAACTGTCACCATGAACTCATCCTATTTCCTAGGAATTCGTGCATGCTAAAGGAAGACTATTTGTGGTCTTTCTTGACTAAGGAACAAGTCAAGTACCTTTCTCGCTAATATTTTCAACACTCCCTCTTGTTAGTTTTTGTAGCATTGGATGTCTTCTAGCCAAGAAATTCGGTGGAGAGGCTAGAATACATGAGATCTCCAAAACCCAGAAATCGTTTTTGGAAATTTCACCTAGAGATGGCTTAATCAGATTATTAGCTGATTTTTAAATATTTCCTAAGTCTAAATTTAGGGATTATGGCTAATTAATCAAAATTAATTAAGTCAAGGTGAAATTCTCTAGAAACTCACATGGATAGATCCAAAAATGATTTGAGCCATCGATTAAGATTTAATCTTGGCCTTTGGAGTCCCAATAGGAAGATATAAGAAGGGATTGATATGGTGATGGAGAAGGCACCAGAGTCACTTGAAGAATTTGATTTTCTAGTGTAGCAACAATCAGTTGCCGGAGAGTTCGAGATTCAATGAGGTAGCAGAGAGTGAGGGATAGGGACAATGATCTAGAGGAAGTTTTCTAGATTCGGAGAGGCAGCAGCAAGAGGGCCGAGTTATTCCCAATGAGGCAGCACAGAGGACTGCATAGTTGCTTCAGAGAAGTAGTTCAATTTGCTAGAGAGAAATTCGTTCTTAGTTCTAAAGGCCAAACAGAGGGTCTAGAGTGCCGGAGAGGCGATTCCCTCAGCAGAGTCAGGCATTACAAATTCATTAGAGTCAAGTTGGAGGCTTGATGTCTAGGGTCTATGCAGAGCCACGCAGAGGGTCTAGGAGGCTGAGTTTTCTGAAGGAAATTGTGCAGGGATTACTTGTGGAAGAAGGGTAATTCCCTTAAAATAATTTTGCCCAAATTTTCTTGCTGTTTGGATTGCCAGTTGGGCATCCATAGATTGTACTCAAATTTTTACTGCTGCATAATAATAAAACCCTCACTATTGCACCATTTTTCCCAAGTTGGGTTTTTTTGGGGACAATTGTCCAAAAATAATGGTGTCATTTTTATTTTGTGTGTGCTAGTATTTTCTCAGTTTCTAACTATTATTTCCACAATATTTTATTTGTGAAGGTTGCAGTGTGGTTTATTTGATATTTGCCGTAGCAGATAAATTGTTAAAATAATTAAAATAAAAAAAATAAATTCCAATTTCTGCAATAGGATTTCAGTTTTGAAAATTTCACGTGATATCAGAGCGTAAGTGATCAGCTAGAAGCTTAGAAGGGAAGGAAAGAATTTCACTGCTCAGAGGTAGCAGGCCGAAATTCTCAAAGGCAGTGCAATATCCAGACAGGCAGGCCAAATTGTTGGGGCAAAAAAATTTGATTTTCAGTTGCAGGAGTACAGAAAAGTCGAATTGCCCATGATTGTAATTCTAGCAGTTAGAGAGAACAATTGAATCTCAGGTTTTCACTGAGCAGATTCTTGGTTGGATGCAGAGGGTTTTGCTGCAAGTTGCAGAAGCAGAATCTGTGTCGGGTGGAAGAGAAAAGCACACATAGCAGAGGGAAAATTTTCCTCAGGGAACTTTGAGTCTCGAAAGTTCAATTTTCCAGTTGCAGATTGACAGTAGCAACTAGCAGAGCCATGCATTCTAGGAGGGAGTGCGAATAGAAGAGTAGCAACCAAGCACAGGGAAAGAGGGAGTTTTTGACAATTTTAGAGATGGTCACTATAGGGCTTTGAGATCAGGATAGGTTGGATGGAGCTTCCAATTATGTCATTTGGAAGGCTAAGATGTCCTTCCTTCTAGATGAATATGGCCTGAAAGCTTACATTGATAATGTAGTGGTAGTTCCTCAGGATGCAGACCAACTCAAGGAATATAGGAAGGAGATGGCACTCGTGAAGCGATTGATCTTGGATGGAGTCCAAGACCATATAGTCTCACATATAGCGGCCAAGGGAACAACCAAAGAGATGTGAGATGCTCTCTCCACGCTATACCAAGGTACTTCTGAGCAGCGGAAGATGTTCCTGGAGGAGAAGTTGAGATGCATCAGGGTGCAAAAGGGGGAGGGCATAGGTCCTTTCCTCACTAGGATTCAGGAAGTCCAAGACCAACTTTCAGTTGTTGGGGCAGTGCCTCAACCTTCAGAGCTAGTATGATTGACACTCAACAATGTCTCAGAGGATTGGCAGGTTTTTATCCAAAGTATATTGGGCAAAGACACGTTACCAAGATGAGACAAAATGTGGGCCGATTTGCAGCAAGAAGAGTTGAGACAAGCTCTATTTAAAAGCCCCATCAGTGGGAGCAGTCTCAGCGGACAAAAGTTGGTGAAGGAGGAGAAGAATGTGGCCCTTGCATCAAAGGGTCCCAGTCAGGAGTAGGGGGAGCAGAAAAAGAAGAAGGACATGTCAAAGGTCAAGTGCTTTAGCTGTGGTGAGCTCGGTCAGTACAACACATAGTGTCCTCTCAGGAAGAAGGATAAGTCAAAGAAGCAAGACTAGCAGGCAGCGTCAGCTGAAATCGACAAGTTGTCCTCTAGGTTGGAGGAAGACTTCATGATGTTGGTAGCCATACCTCCAGGGGTAAGGTGGGGTGGCTTGGATTTGTATCCCCAGAGAGCTACAAATTGGGAAGGGTCCGTGAGGAGTCCACCTCATGGATTATTACCTAGGTATGAGGGTCCACAGTATTCAGTAACAGGATGGACTAGTGTCAGAGGTGCAGTCAGTACTAGAGTGAGAGTTCCAGACTAGTAGTAGTCACATGCTGAGGAGTGCAATGCAATGTTGAAAACAAAGTAGGTGGCTCAGTGTAGAGTTGGCAGCAGACACAGATTCTTCAGTGACAGTGCATATACTAGTAGTAGTGAGGACTTGGGAGACAGATGCATCATACTGAACATAGTTGATTCAATATTTTGGATGCTTTTTAGTTGCAGATGTTGCAGTTGCAGCAACAACAGAGTTGCAATGTAGATGCAGTGTTGACAATAGTACAACAGGGTCAACAACAACACAGATGCAACATCAGAGTTGCACAGTGTTTGGTGGGAAGTGGCAGGCAGCGACAGTAGGTAGACATCAGCAGTGTGACAGGAGGTGATACAGAGACAAGGGGTTGTGGTAGGATGTGCAGCACCAGAGCACATTCCTTGCTAAGAGGGAGTGTTAGTTTTTGTAGTATTAGATGTGTTCTAACCACGAAATTTGGTGGAGAGGCTAGAATACATGAGATCTCAAAAATCCAAAAATTGTTTATGGAAATTCCACCTAGAGATGGCTTAATTAGATTATTAGCCAATTTTTAAATATTTTCTAAGTCTAAACGTAGGGAATATGGCTAATTAATCAGAATTAATTAAGTCAAGGTGAGAATTCTCTAGAAACTCACACGGATCGATCCATAAATGATTTTAGCCATCGATTATGATTTAATCTTGGCCATTGGAGTGACAACAGGAAGATATAAGAAGGGATGGATGCGGTGATGGAGAGGGCACCAAAGTCACTTGGAGAATTCGATTTTCCAGTGTAGCAGCAGTCAGTTGCTAGAGAGTTCGAGCTTCAGTGAGGCAACAGAGATAGTGAGCGATAGGAACAATGATCCGGAGGAAGTTTCCAGATCTGGAGAGGCAGCAGCAAGAGGGCTGAGTTATTCCCAGTGAGGCATCACAGAGGACCGCGCAGTTGCTTCAGAGAAGTAGTTTGATTTGTTGGAGAAATTTGTTCTCAGTTCCTGAGGCCAGGCAGAGGGTACAAAGTATTGGAGAGGCGATTTCCTCAACAGAGATAGGCAGAATGACTTCATCAGAGGTAAGTTAGAGGCTTGATGTCATAGGGTCTGCGCAGAGCAGCACAGAAGCTGACGCAGAGGGTCTAGGAGGCTTGAGTTTTCTGAAGGAAATTGTGGTGGGATTGCTTGTGGAAGAAGGGTAATTCTCTTAAAATAATTTTGCCCACATTGGCTTACTATTTGGATTTCCAGTTGGGCATCCATAGATTGTACTCAAATTTTTACTGCTGCATAATAATAAAACCCTCGCTGCTGTACCGATTTTCCCAAGTTGGATTTTCTGGGGACAATTGTCCAAAAATAATAGTGTCATTTTTATTGTGTGTGTGCTAGTATTTTCTCAGTTTCCAACGCTATTATTTCCATAGTATTTTATTTGTGAAGGCTGCAGCGTGATTTATTTGATATTTGTCGTAGCAGATAAATTGTTAAAATAATTAACAATTAGAAAAATAAATTCCAATTGTTGCAATAGGATTTCAATTTTGAAATTTTCACACCTCTTAGCAAGGAAGGGATTTTGTACAACTCCCAACTTATCTCTGAAATGAACATAACCGCTTCTTGCCAATGCCTTGGTTAAGATATTTGTTGTCTGCTCCTCTGTTGGAATGTATGCTAGCTTCACTATTCCTTTTTGCACACAATCTCTGAGATGATCATACCTGATCTCGATATACTTTGAGTGATCATGAAACACTGGGTTCTTAGAGAGCTTGATGTAACTTTGATTATCACAGTGTGTCACAGTAGGCTCCATCCTCTGTTTGAAAAGTCCCACAAGCAACTTCCTCATCCAAATAGCCTCACATGCTACCAAACAGGTAGCCATGTACTCGGCCTTTGTTGAATTGAGTGCAACTGATCTTTGCTTCCTGCTGTACCCGAAAACAACTGCTAATCCAATGCTGAAGAAGCCACCTGAAATACTCTCCCGATCTGTAGAGCTCCTTGCCTGATCTGCATCTGTGAATCCCTCAAGTGTCACTCCATCAACTTGTCTGTTCCATAATCCATAATCCGCTATGCCTCTGATATACCTCTAAACATGCTTCGCAACAACCTACTGACCTCTGGCTGGTTCCATCATGAATTGACTTCGTTGGTTGACTGCAAAACAAATATCAGGTCATGTGTTGACCAAGTACATCAACAACCCAATGAGATGCTTGTATATTGTGGCATCTACTCTCTCTGCTCTACTAGTGTACACCTTCCTCTAGTTTGTTACTAGAGGCGTGGCCATGGGCCTTCAATCCTGCTTATGAAATCTTCAGAGAATCTCTGTAGTGTACTTCCCCTGTTCCATGAAGGTCTCACCATCACCTTGCCAAACCTCCAAGCCAAGGAAATAGTGCATAAGCCCCATATCCTTCATCTCAAACTCCCTTGCTAGGTCCTCCTTGCAATCCTGGATCAAGCTCTCTGCTCTAGTCAATATAAGGTCATCAACATAGAGCACTAGAATGAGCGGAAGCCCTCCAACCATGATGTAGTACAGGTTGGCATTCGCCTCACTCTTAGTGATGCCCAATCCTCGAAGGTAGCTATTAATACGAGAGTGTACCATGCTCTCGGAGCCTGTTTGAGCCCATAAAGAGCTCTCTTCAGCCTGCACACACGTGTGTCTTTGTTGAACTACTCAAACACCTCTGGTTGCTCTATATAAATCTCCTCCTCAACCACTCTGTTGAGGAATGCTGTCTTCACATCCATCTGGTGGATCTTCCACCCCATCTGTGCTATAAGTGCTAGAATAGTCTTGATGGATGAATGCCATGCTACTGGGGCAAAGGTCTTGTTGACCACTACGTGTCAATGACCCATAGCAGTACACCCCCTTTTTTCACAAAAGGGATAGTGCCTGATCGATGTGTCCGTGCCGTCCAACTGTCATCATCAGCCTGACTTCCAAGATGTTATGTAAACCCATTCTGCATGTGTATAATGTAAATAATCTCAACAGACCAATGTCATGTATGTAACGACCTGGGTAAACCTACCTTTTTAGTGACGATCTCCATTCTAGGAGGCTTTCTGTCTCACCGATTCATTTTCGAATGATCGGCAGAGTTTTTCCCTCCAGTCTTACCCCAAAGCTGGAATGGATTTTGTTTCTAGAATCTTAGGCAAGTCCTAGTTTCTAGATGGAGTCTATGTAAAAGTGATTTGGGAATAATCCTAACTATTTGATTAGATTAGTTTATTACAAATCGCTTGGTCTGCTGAATTATACTTGTGTCGCAGAACTGGGTAGTCTGTGAGGGTTTATTACAAATGAGTTTTCCCCCTTGCGATGTAAAAAATATGTAAATCATGATGTAAAATGTCTAGTGCATGGTCCCTCATAATTAGAAAACCATGGCTAAACATTTGAGGGTTAGAAAAATAATTTATCCCCTCATAGGTTAATTAATTAAATTTTCTGGCCCAAAATTAAATAAAATTCTAAGCCAGAAATTTAATTAATTCTAAATCCAAAGTAAATTTAAATTCTCCAAAAGCAAAATTCGTTGATCCTAAAAGATTAGATTTCAGGGGGTCTCTGGATTAAGGTAAATTAATTATTTTGATAGATTTTAAACCTTTGATCCCTAGGGGTTAAGTCAAAGTCAAAATTTTGGGGAAATTAACTCAAAAATTCTATTTTTGAGTTAATTAAAATGCATTTAAATGAAAAATTCGATTTTCCTCAAAAATAAAATATTTCGACGGGTGAGATTAGTAGAAATTTTGATCTTCATCAATGGTCAAGATTAGTTTGACAAGGATCACTCAAACTAGCTATTGGAGGATTTATCTTTAAATAAGAGGTCATTTGTCAGTCGATTTATCCGATCTCTAAGTCGTGCTTAGCAAGAAGCTCTGGTGTAATATTTTTCTGCATAATAAAGAAAGACTTTGGAGTTAAATTTTGCTGGTGTTACTCTTCATGGGAATGTTGTAAGATGTTTTATTCCATGCATAATTTTTTTTTAAAACCATTGATGATAGCTTCTAAAGGGTGATCTGAGCACAGATATGTTGTTCAGTTTGTTGGGGTTTGAATAATAATTTTAATTTTGAACGTAATAGCAGGTATCTCTGTTTGTCTAAATTTAATTATTATTTTTTTCGCTCTATTTATAATGGTTGGATCGAGTTTTGTAGGAAAACCTTGAGATAGATTATTGGGCGTTGGGGGATAGTCTTCAGTTGGACTGTCTAACTCCCGATCTGTATTTTTTAAAGAGTCCAACTAAATAAGTTCTAGGCTTATTATAAGATTTTTTGTTCTATGATGCATGAGGGTTTCGAGCTAGCACCTCCTTTTAAAATTAAAATATTTTCAATTTCTGTGCAGCATGATGATAGATCGATAGATCTGGCTAATTCGAGCCTTCAGTTTGTAATTATTGTAATTATATAATTGGGTTTTTTTTTCTTCCTTCCGATTTTATCATTGTATATATCGTTTGGGTGTTTTCTTTTCGTTGTGAAACTGCATATTTGAGGGAAAAATTGAAATAGAAGCCAAAAATAGGCCCTGGAGGGTAAGATCTGGACTTCTGGGGTTTACCAACATTATTCTCCAAGGGTTTTAAATTCAGATTTTGGGTCTTTTTGGGAGAAAATTTTAAAGCAGAGATATATTGGTGTGAAATTTAATTTTTCTGGGTTTGTTCTAGGGTTTTGGGGGCTACCATTTGCTACCTGGAACCCTTTTCGAATTTCTCTACTACCTGGGGTTTTCCTTTTCTTTTCTCCTTCTCTGCTACGTTTTCCTCCATTCCCATTTGTTGCCTTAAATCACTAGTGTGGCTGCTCTTCCTTTTCACTGTGGCCCTAGCTCCGCCCTCATACTTCTACCTGTTCTACCATTTTTACTTACAAATCCACAGGCTTTTTTCTCTCCTCACAACTTGCCCTTCCTCCTCATCGTATTTCTGTTCCTTTCACTGCCTGTCATCTTCTCACAGTCCCCGCGCCCTTAAATCCCTTCATCTGCTTCCCTTTTCATCCTTTCTTGCCCATGGCCCTCGTCGCTGCCTTGCCTGCAACTCTTTCTTTGCTGCCATCTCCTGTGTGCCATCTCTTCACTGCTTTTGTAATATCCCTTTTAGGAATATTCCTCAAACCCCAGCAAAACTCCAACCAAATATGTACAAATGATATAATAACCGAGAAGCTCAAAATGATAAAAATAACAGTGGTGCAGCATATAATAATGTAAACATGAAATATAAGCAGATACTCAATAAATGCAGCGAGAAATGCTAAGCCATTTTATTATACTGGGTAATAAAATGAGTACATGAGGTGATCAAAAATATGACACCTCGACTTGCACAAGGCAAGTGAAGAAAAACACTCAGGAAAACTGTCGTGCTGCTGTTGTTGCTGGAAATCAAATGAGGATTTGGGGTTGTTCCCCTCCTCAAAAACTGTTGAAACTCTGGAAATGAGCTCTACTCAAGAAACCCAGAAACCCAGAAAGTTTTCTTGGAATAGCCGACCCCCGAAAATCACCCCCTTGGGGATCTGCGCAGTTCCTCAATGCCTTGCGCTGCCACTGAAGAAACCCTCAAGAAACCTGTCTGAAACCTCTGCCAAAAATCCTCCAGTAGGCAAGGGCTGGTCCCCTGCTTAATCACCCTGCATAAATCCTCCTGCAAAACCCCAATCCAACACTGCTGCCAAAAAGAACTACGTCATCCCTCTCAAGACTGCGCAGTCATCTATAGTGCTCACTCCTCTTACCAACTACCAATGAAACTGTTGCAAAAATACTGATGGAACTACCTTGCCCGAGCAGGCACTCGAAGTCCCCCGGGGCGAAGGGTGAGATCTCCGAACGGAGACACTCAATGCACTAAACAGTGCTGCAGACTAGCTAAACAACTAGCGTGCTCAGAAGTCGAAATGACTAGCTCAAATGCACATAACTGAATGATCAAAATGAGGGGGTTCCTCTCTCTTTTATAGCCTTTGCCTCTCTCAATTCCAAGGCTCACCTCCTCTTGCGTGGTTCCCCTCTTGCCACATGTTCCTTCCCTCTTGCGCAGTCTCTCCATGTGTCTGCGTGGGCTCCATTTTTGCATCCCCCTTTGGCCCCCTTGGTTCCCCTTTAAGTCACAACGTTGTGCTACTAGGAAGTGACTTTTTATTCTAAAAGTGAGTTATGTCCCCCGTCCTCACTTTTTTATTTACAAATAACTATAGAAGGCAAAAATTGAGTAAAATCGAATATTCCAATTAGCCATGGCTAATTAGGAATATTACAGTCTCTCCTGGAAAAATGTTGCTTATCCTCAAGCAACTGAAGTGATGGATGCTGCAAGATCTTCTCACTCTCCCAAGTGGCATCCTCATCTGGCAAATTCTTCCACCTCACCAAGAATTCCCGGACCGTCCTGCTCCGCAGATGCCTCTCCCTGGTATCAATGATACCCTCTGGCTGCAATACCAAATGCCCCTTGTCATCCATGGGTGGTAGCTCATCTGTCACTCACTTGCTGCCCCAATGCCTTTTCCAGGCATGATACATGAAAAACATTATGAATCTTGCTACTTTGGGCAACTCCAACTCATATGCAACCTATCCAACCCTGTGTATCACCCTGTATGGCCCATAAAAGCGGGGCTTGAGCTTCTCAGCCCCCTTCTTCTTTAGTGACGATTGTCGATATGGCTGTAATCGTAGATAGACCATGTCCCCTACTTCAAACTATCTCTCCATCCGACCCCTGTCGGCATACAGCTTCTGGTGGTTCTGTGCTGTAGCCATGTTATCCTTGAGAGCTCGGAGAATATCCTGACTCTCTTGGATCCAAATCTTGGCTCTGGGAGCCTTGCTATCACCAAACATCGCGTCAGCAAAAGATAAAGGATGATACCCATATAAGGCATGGAATGGTGACATACCAATGGACATGTGATGTGAAGTGTTGTAGCAGTACTCCCCTAGATGCAGCCACCTCAACCATGCTCGCTGCTGCCCACTAACATAGTTACACAAGTAGCCCTCTAGCCACTTGTTAACTATCTCTGTCTGCCCATCCGTTTGTGGGTGATAACTAGTACTCGGTGTCAACTCCGTCCCCACCAACCGGAAAAGCTCCTTTCAAAACCCGCCCATGAAACGGCTATCCCGATCACTGACGATGGTCTTAGGAAGACCATGTAGCCTGAAGATCTCTCTGAAGAACAGCTCGGCCACCTGTGCTGTTGTATAGTGTGCGGATATGGCAAAAAAGTGTGCGTACTTCGTCAGTCGGTCAACGACGACAAAGATACAATCCTTGCCCTGTACCATGGGCAACCCTGTGATGAAGTCCATCGAAATATTCTCCCATTTCCCCTCCAGAATGGGAAGAGGCTGCAATAATCTCGTGGGATGGCTCATCTCTCCCTTGTTCCTCTAGCAAACATCACACTCCCGGATGTGCTGGAGTACGTCCTCCTTAAGGCCCTTCCATGAGAACCTCTCCCTAATAGCCCTGTAGGTTTTGGTAAACCCCTGATGTCCTGCCAATGGTGAATCATGTGATGCCTGGAGTATCTTCTTCTTGAGCTGAGACCCCTCAGTCAAGAAGATCCGGTCCCTGTAATAATTGATTTCATCGACCACCCTATACCTATCATCTGCCACTTGCCCATCCAGAGCCTCACACGCAAACCTGTCCTTGGAGTACTCTACTAAGAGTCGAGCCCTCCAGTCTGTATCCAAGTTCATAAGAGACAACGTGGCTGGTCTATGTGAAAGGGCATCTGCTACCACATTGTTCTTACCCTTGACATACTCAATGTCAAAGTCATATGCTTGGATCTTGCTGATCCACTTCTGTTGCCTCTCCTGTAGCTGCTTCTGCTCCAAAAAGAACTTGAGGCTGTTGTGATTAGTCCTCACCCTGAACCTGTTCCCCACTAAATATTGCCGGTACTTAGCCAATGCATGCATGATGGCCAGCATCTCCTTGTGGTATATAGAATACAACCTCTTGTGCAGAAGGAGCTTCCGGCTCTCAAAGGCTATAGGGTGACCTCCCTGCGTCAACACTGCGCCGATACCCTCTCCCGACGCATCACACTCCAAAACAAATGGCTGTGTAAAATCTGGCAATGCAAGCACTAGGTAGCTGTTCATAACCTCCTTGAGCCTGTCAAAGGCTTGTTGTGATGTATCCTACCAACTGAATGCCTCCTTCCTCGTCAAATCTGTCAGGGGTGCAGCAAGCTGCGAGAAACCTTTGACGAACTTCTGGTAGTAAGTACAAATGCCAATGAATCCTCGAAGTTCCGTCACATTTCTCAGCTCCGGCCATTCTCTGATGGCCCTGATCTTCTCCTCGTGGACTCTCACTTTGTCCACCCCTATGATGTGTCCCAGATACAACATCTCCAACAACCCAAACTCACACTTGGAGAGTTTGGCATAGAACTGTTGCTCCTGTAAGATATGCAATACCGTCTCAATGTGTTGGAGATGCTCCTCCCAAGTCCTGCTGTAAATGAGAATCTCATCAAAGAATACCAACACAAACTTCCTCAAGTGACTACGGAAAATGTGATTCATGCAGGACTGAAATGTAGCGGGGGCATTGGTTAGCCCAAAAGGCATCACCAAGAACTCAAATTGCCCATAGTGACACCTAAAGGCGGTCTTGGGAATGTCCTGTTCCCTCACGCGAATCTGATGGTACCCAGATCTCAAATCAATCTTTGAGAAGAATTGTGCTCCTCTCAACTCGTCCATCAACTCATCGATCCTGGGTATGGGGTACCTGTTCTTCAAGGTCTTCTTGTTCAGGCCCTGTAGTCAATGCACATCCTCAATGTACCGTCCTTCTTCTTCACCAACACCACAGAAGAAGCAAAAGGACTCGTGCTCGGTCGAATGTGCCCAAGAGCCAGCAACTCCTGGATAGCCCGCTTAATCTCATCCCGATAGGCCTTGGTGTGCCTATAGGGGGTGGTGATCATTACCTGTATGCCCTGCTCAAGCTCGATGGTGTGCTCAAACCCCCGATCCAATGGCTATCCTGGTGGAATCTCCCCAAACACTATGGCATACCGATTAAGGATGGACTATATCTTTGGATGTACCGTCTGCCCTGTAGTCCCTGCCTCTGATGCACGCAGCTCCACTGCCCACTCTATGTCTCCCTTCCGGAAGACTGCCTCCATCCGATGAGCCGACACAGTCTGAGGCAGATATGTGTGCTGTCCTCGAATCTTCTCATGCCTCCCTGTCTTCTCATCATCCCACTCCATCTCTAGGGTCTTCCAATCTGTCGTGACTTTCCCTAGAGTGATAAGCCACTGAACACCCAATATCATGTTGGTGTCGGGGATATCGACCATGAAAAAGTGGTCAGTCAACGTGTAGGTGCCCATCGTCACTGAAAGATCTGGAACATAATGAGCACATGTCATGGTCTGAATCCTGATCTCCTGGGACCAAGACTGAAAACCCATCGAAGCTCTCTGTCTGAATACCTCTCCGCTCAACTATTTGTGCATCGATGAAGTTGTGGGTAGCCCCACTGTCAACCAAAACTGATACTCGCTGGCCACGTACTGTCCCTCGTATGCTGTTAATTTATGGTATGTTCTATGCTTATAACAGTTTACTTCTTTTTCTTATTATATTCCACAAATTAGCAATCACATGTACATAAAGTAGAGAGAAATAGTACAATAAATCTGATTCATATCAGCAGTAGCAAACCCTAGATCAGCAGCGTCAACATTAGCGGCTTCATCATCAAACTAGGGCAGACGATATCTCACAAACCGTTCATCGGATTGACTTCATTCCACCACCAAAAGTTGCGGCTTTTAGAGGAGGTTCAAATGAGCCTACAACGCAGTTCAGATGAGGAGATCTTCTAGGCCTCGCAAGTCAATCTTTACTTCTGTAGTTGCAGCTTCAGTTTCAGCAGTTTCCTGCTTCAAATTAGGGCAGTCGATATCTTGCAAACCGTTTATCGGATTGACTTCATTCCACCACCAAAAGTTGCGGCTTTCAGAGAAGGTTCAGATGAATCTACAGCGCAGTTCCAAAGAGGAGATCTTCTAGGCCTCGCAAGTCAATCTTTACTTCTGCAGTTGCAGCTTCAAATTCAGCAGCGTCCGGTTTCACATGTGTGAGAGAGAGAGACCCATTTCAGCGCAGTAGAGAAGAGACTCATATCTGCACAGTAGAGAGAGAGAGATGTGATGAGATGAGTGATCCAAATGAGGAAGAGTCCTCTTATATTTATACACAACGTTGGTGGGTGAATAGATGCGACTGTTGGGCTTCTGAGCCTACATGAGTTGTAGGTCGGCTTGATAATAATTCCATAATCAAAATAAATTCATATCTCCATGAATACTTATCGGAATCGGATGATCTTTATATCAATCCTACACCTCTCGACGAGAGGAATCTAATAAAAATATTATCAGCCATGAATAAGATGACCCACATGAAGTTTTTCCCTGGTTGCCAATTTTAACACTCCCTCTCAACCATGGAGAACTTCATCAATCTGTCTATCGGTCATTACTATTCATCCATCAAATGCACTGCCCTGTACAACTTGACCCTTGCCCTGCTCTGCTCAATTTTTCCTGATCTGCTTTGACTTGTTCTGCCTTGCATTGATCTGTACTGTTTTGCTCTATTTTGCTTTGCTCTTGCATTGTTCTGTTCTGCTCTGCTTTTGTCCGAATTATGAAGAAGAAGAAATGATCGAGGATGTATCATACTGACTCGAAGTCAGTCTCAGAGTATGTACCACTGGTCCCAGACCAGTCTCAACGAACCCGAAGTCAGCGTCATAGTGAGTACAACTCTACTGGTCCTAAACCAGTATCATCCTCCACTGAGTCAAAGTCAGTCTCAGAGTGCATATCACTGGTCCTAGACCAGTCTCAGCCGACCCGAAGTCAGCTTCATAGTAAGTACCACTCCTACCACTGGTCCCAGACCAGTATCGCAGTCTCAGAGAGTGTACCACTGGTCCCAGCCCAGTCTCAACC